>JAKTVU010000063.1:0-48816 GCA_030581855.1 Yueomyces sinensis
TTAATTATTTATATGGTTATATAGCTATTCTTCTCAAGAATACAGTTAAATCAATTAAATATTGATAAACTTATGTTGGCGGTTAACACATCCAATTCTCTTGCCGCTTTTCCTAAAAAAAATGAATCGTCCCAATCCGGACACCACTATAAGCCGAACTTGTCACTTTTTACTGCTGAGTTCGATATGATTACTCATTAGTCTGGGTAACAGGGCCACCATTATCACGTGTGGTCCGTCAATTTCGATGAAGAGGTGAATAGTTTAACTAAAGATAATTCAAAGTTAGATCTTTTTTTTTTTCCTTTAAATGTAATTATTTATTCCAAATATTAAAATATTCTATTTTTTGTAGTTGACTTTCGAATTACTAACAATAGAAAAGGATAGAGTATTAAGTACCAGTGACAACAAGTCTTCAAAACAAAAATGCTAATATACGGATTTATTTTATTATATTGAAGTTATTATTATCACTTAATTCTAAGTGGTATTGGATTTTGGCGAGATAAAACAGTATTAGCATATTAAAAGGGCAAAAATGTTGATAAATATTGGTTCAACCGACACACTGAAGCAAATATAATGAAAAGATTGGCAATGTGGCATTTAATAGCATATATAGTCTTGAAGCTAAATGTTTATCTTATCATGGAATAGCCGCTCATCGCAGTAAAATTGCCCGTACAGAAAATAATTATTTGCTAAGCAATTTTAAACATTGTAAACACAATTAGATCCTATAATAATGAAATTAAACAAAACTATCAAGGTATATGAAATTGCTTTAATCTACAGATGTATACTGTTTTAACTAAATACTAAATATGTGACTGGGAATATTTTATACATATATATAAGCTTGTTGTCCTTGGATCTTGAGAATATGATTCGAAGCATGCGAATCATAAACAGCAGATATCCACATTCTTCTAAGAAATACCACATTACCAAGAGTCCTAGTAGGTAGTTTTCAGAGAATCTTCAATAGTGTGATACTGGTTTATAATCAAAGAATATATACGAAAAGAAGCATTAAGACCGTATTCTTACCTTTGAGTATAGCAGTGTTGGTGGACGGAATGAAAAAGAGTATAAAGCTATATGTCATATTATTAGAAGCCAAAGTCAAGCAATTGCAAAACCTAGAGAGTGTTCTTTTTTCAATCTGGTCACATGCACCTTATATCTTATTTTTCTTTTGTTACCCTGTAAATGGAACCGTATTCTGTGCCGTTCAGAAGCTTCCTCTTTTGTGATACCATATAGTTCTGGGAAGAGTACATATTAGAAGTATTTATTTCAAAAGAACAATTAATATTTCATGTAATTTGGGAAGAAATAAAACAAACTAAATACTATCAGGCAACTTTTAAGAATGTCTAACTTTTCAACTCACATTTTTGCTACTCAAGCTACCGCTGAACAAACTACCGCCAACTCCGGCTCTTTATCTTGGAAGACCTCAATTTCTGAGTTATTTCAAAAGAATAAAAGCAGTACCTCATTTAAAAACACTGCTAACAGTCCTAATATTTCATTAGACTCCATCAAGAGTCAAGCCGTCGGTGAGAAATTTGATGACTTCATCAAAAGTACCGATAATTTTTTTAAAACTCAATTTGGTTCAATTAGACAATCTACTTCTCAGATTTTTAAGAAATCAGAACCAAGCTACCAATTTCATCTGCCGCTCGCAGTTTAGATGATACTAATGATGGATTAGATGAATTAACTAATCTATTTTCTAAGTGCACAATAAGTTCGAATGCTAAACCTGTTACTTCTGTAAATGAAAACGACTGTATCACTGCTGCTAAGATTAACAAGGAAAATGTTAAATCTTCCCAAGAAGAACCCATTTCTGGTAAGATCAACAATTTTTTCAAAATAAAAATGATTGAAGTGAAGGAAAGTACTTCAAATTTGATAGCTCGCTCAAGAGCTACATGGTTTAAAGCAGATAAGGAGATTAATCATCTCTATGATGCTATTTTATGGAACAGCTGCTACGAAGAAGAAAATTTTGGACACTATATTAATAAGGTGGAAAAAGGAACTGAGCCATTCGAAAATATCAAGTTCATCGATAACTATCCTGAGTTATTAAATGATACAAACTCGATCAACTCTACTGATGATATGTCTACTGTTAGAAACGCAGCAGGCGGTCCATGTTTACGTTCTGCTGCTTTTTCTGATTCTTCTTGTTCGTCTAATTGTTCTGGTTCTGTTGATTCTTCTGGTTTTGCTGATACTTCAGATACTTCTAGTTCTGCTAATTATTCTGGTTTTTCTGGTTATTGTGATTCTTCTGCTGAATCTGATTCCGACTCTTCGTACCACTTCATCCAGACCATGTCTTACCCAAAGCACGCTCAAACACCCACTCGAGTGGAGGCAAATAAAGACATGAATATGTCCATGGACTCCATAGAAAATTTCATTACCTATGGAGGTTCCAAACCATTCACCCCCATCAAGACTACAATTTTAAATTCTGAGGAAGCAAGTGATGATGGCATATCATTTGCTTACCCTTTCGGTACCCAGAAATTTGCAAACTCATTCAAGAACAAGAACCCTGAAAAGAAAACATTAACAACGAGGTTGAAAGCTTGCTGTTCGAAATTTGTCAGAATATTCAAGAACATATTCGCTTTTCTCAAATAAATTACCTGTATTACAGGTTTTACTTCCTTAATTTTTATTTTTATTATTTTTTTACCGCGCGGCACAAATATAAGATTTAAAAATTATTAAACAAGAGACAATAATATAGATAGAGACGCTTTTTAACACTGAGTATTATTTTCTGCCCACTCAAATAGAAAATACATAATCTTAGAAGGCGGTTAGTATTACTGTCCAAAACTTATAGTGGTTAGTATTATGTTTTTTTTTCATTTCATTTTATTTGCCCCTACCCAATGCCCCAGCCGTACCCAGGCTCCCACAAAAAAATTGAAAAATATACTTCCACACCAAAAGTTTTTATATTAATCAATACCTTTTTATTGTTTTTCAAGTTAAAAATCTGTTCTCTGCTTTCCCCTCTCTTTTCAGAGGTTAAAAACAGCCAATTAAATTTTGTATTATTTTATTTTTTATACATACTGTCATCAAAATATTATTTTATTGTAATTCCCTTTTATTTTTATCTAAATAGTTCTTGTTTCTCTTGGTAATATTTGGTTGAAACATTTTTAGACCACTCACTACTATATATTTCCGTTAGTCAATGTCCAGTAATTTTGCAATCCAAAATAACTTTTATATTGTATTTGTTGGAATACATCGAAGATAAACAATTGGGGCACTACGCTACTTGTTCAATTTAATAATGTTCTTAAAAACTGAACCTAAGTTAAGTGAGATCGATCTGTTATTATTAGTCATTTTCTTTTTATTGTATATACTAAAATTTCAAAGATTGGAATTAAAGTTTCCTATCCAAATAGGAAAAGAGAATATTGGCTATAGTATTAATGAATATATGAGTCTAGAAATGTTGATAAAAATATTTCTAGATACAAAACTACAACTATTATTGAAAAAAAAAAGAATTTGGTAAGCCTACAGCTAATATAAGCTTTAGAATGTAAATCCGGTGTAAAAATAAGTTTGAGGTATTTGGTTTTTTAAATTCATTAATACCTTAAAAAGATCAGACAAAAAACTTACGCTTTCTTTCTAGAAAATAAAACATTAATGTTATTGCATATATGCAAAATATTTTTCTAAAGGAGGATAACTTTTCAGTTTAAATTGTTTTTTTCTAACCAAGAATTTCTCAAGGTAATAATGCAAATAAATCCTTTTCTCTTTGCTTTGAAAATATTTTTATTCTTTAGACAATATCTCTGTCCGAATCATCCCACGCATTCCTAACGAGGTAAAAATAATACGAGTAGAGCTTTTAAAAATAAAGCTAGAAAGAATGCAGGTCTGTTCCTTAAATATATGATATTCCGCAAAGACACCTACTAAGATCGAAAATAATGATAATTAATAACTTGATGTTAAAATTGAAATAGAGTGCCTTCATGGTAATCATTTTTTTAGGGTTGTTTTTCATATCTAAACATGTCCTTCCAACAAACTGCTCCATTTTATGATAATCAAATTATTATACTTTGATTCCCAGGTTACTCAAAAATTCCAATTCCAGATTTTTCACGATATAACATTTGAAACCCTTCTTTTTCATAAATTTAAATTATACTCTATGAACAATAAAACACAAGAATATAAGAAAAATTTAGGAATTCTGATATTAATACCGAGCTTACCATTTTTACTTTGTTACCTATATTACGGTATTCGAGATAAGGGAAACTATGTTCAGGATTAGGTGTTGTATTGCAGGTAGACTGGTATGACTTTCCATGCCGCAGTAATCTGAAAAGAAATACTAATGGAAAGAATGATTTAGTATGATCAATGGACAAATAGCTGAATAACCACGGTTTTTTTAGATTAACACAGCATTTGTTCTGAACAGCAAAGCATTTGTGTAATTTGTATTAATTATTTAGAACTTTAGCGGTTATTAGTTAATATTAATAAGGAATTCAACTAATTGTAAGCATTAACTAATTAGTTTTAAATTTCAACAATAAATCATAATTATTTAAATTACAATGAAGAGAAAATAATAATAAGGAAACGGAAAATAATAATAATATCTATCAGTTAAAAGGTTTTGAAATGACCTTAAATCTCAGATTTTTGGTTTGGTTTCTGAGTAAAAAAAAAATTCCTTTACCAACCACTTATTTTAGCTCTTGATATATCACAACTTGAAGAAAAAAATAGAGAGAGATATAGAGGATTTATTCGTGAATAATAGCTAAGTTAGATATTTTAATAGAGATTCTTCTAATATTATTAAAAGATTGAATACTTTTGTTTTTTTATTTGTGTGGTGATGTACAACTGAGAAAAATTAAATTTTTATAGATAATTAATTTAAGTATACAATAAGAAGTTGATAATTATATATACTATTTTTCACAAATATTTGTTTGTCACTCATGCAAGGGGGGAAATGCTGAAATATATTTATTTAGAATAAAAAATGAGGAAAATATTTATTTATGTTCTATTACTAGCCTAACAATATTAATTATTGCATATTAAGAATTAATATTTTCTTAAGTACTAAAAATAAAAACATAAATATAGAAATAGATTTTGTGAATTAATACAAGATACATCTTTCAGAAATCTTTTTTATATTAAAAAATTGGCTGCTTTACTCAATATTTCTATTACTTTTTTTAAAAAGCATTTGATTTTAATAAATTTACCAATAATCAAAAGAACTTATCTTTTTTACATTTCTTCAGAAATATAACCCCAAATATTTTTTTATATACTATTTACCCAAAATACTTGAATAAAATTATGAACCTAAAAAAAAAAGAAATGCTATTTATGTATATAACATATTGTTCATTAACCATTATGAATTAAAAATGCTTTGATATGAAGTGTATAATACACTAACTATTCCAAAAATGACTAATAAACAATCTGGAACTACTCTCCATTTATTTTCTTCATTTTTTGCTCTAGGGAAACTATGAGTTTTCAAATGGAATAATGGTGGATATATATAAATCAAAGGAATGCATGCTACTGATCCTACTATTGCCACAAATTTACTGATATCTCTTGAACCAAAATAAGAAATAATGGTTACTAAAATGACAATTAAAGTTCTAACAAGATTTTTTAACCATTTTATCTTTGTAGTATCACCATCAATTGTAGCAGCTACTTCATTTTCTTTAGGTTCTTGAACTTCATTTTCAACTAGACGACTTCCTTCTATCTCATTTTCACTAGAAGAATCTGTTTTGTTATTGTTAGATTTAGTAATGAGTTTAAATGCTTTAAATACGAAATCTTCAATTATCTTAAAAATAGGAAACAATTGTAATGGTGTAGAGAGTAAAATAGCAGCCGAATATAATAATTGAGCTGCTGATACAGCACTATTATTTTGATTCAAACTTAGTAATATTACGGGATGAATATTTTCTCCAAAAGCTAAATATCCGATAGTGCCAATAAACATGAACAATAAAGTACAAACTACTAATACTAATGCTAAAACTAATGGAAATTTTTCTGGTGATGCCATTGAATTTTGAACGGGTATAATTAATCCAACACCTTCGAATGAAAAAATAGCAATACCTATAAACATATGCCAATCTGATGTATTAAAGAATATATTTACATTAGGACCAATATTACCATTAATTAAATGTTTTATTGTTAAAACAGTTACTAAAATTAATCCAATAAATGTAAAGATATTGGCAAATAAAGTCGGTATTGCTAACTTTGAAACTTTTCTTAAAAATGATAATGGGATAAAGAATAATAATTGAGTGAAGATAAAAATTTCTTTTGGTATATTTGAAATATTTAAAGCGAATTCAAAAAAGGCGGCAAGATTCTCTGAGGTAAAAATGACATATGTACAAGCAAAACCTAATTGAGAGAGAATAAGAGATATTGTAATTATAGTTTTCATCCACTTACCAAAAAGATGTTTACCGATATTTTCAAAATTTGAAACATTTGTAATTTGTTTAGCTAATGTTAAAATATAATAACACCAAAATGATAATATACCAAAAAGTAATAATAAAATATTTGAAAAAAGGATTCCACCACTTGCAAAAGCACATGGAAGAAATAAAATACCTGTACCAATAAAAGATTTCAATAAAATGAAAAATACTTTTTTATTAGAAGCTTGTTCCCCGGATTTGGGGAGGTAAAGTTCAGCTGATTCGACATCAGCTGTTGTATCTTCTTGTTCATCTACTACATCAACTGAGCTCTCTTTGAAATTAAGGGATGTTATATCGCTACTTAGTTGTGCAATGGATTCTTTTTTTTCACTATTTTCTAACATATTGTAAACTTCTGAATCACTTAAATCTTGATAATTCAAGATGTTAATTAACGAGCTTTTAAGACTAATAGGAGTAGACAGCACCATGGTATCTTAAATAATCAATAAAGAAAGAAACTAGCTCGTAACAATTGGACCAGATTACAAACAACAGATTGTAATTGATGTAAAATACTTAGTAATTGTACAAATATAAGTTACTACTGTATGTACGTGTAACTTCCCTTCTTTCATGTACAAAACACACACAATATGTATAACCCTAGAATATTAAGGCTTGGTGTATCTGCTTGTTGTTTCTTCTCTTTAAATATCACCCTAATAGCCTCCCCAATGAATAACATTTCATAAATACACATTCCTCTCGAGGATTCAGTGCCCAAAGTCCATATGACGTCTTCCATTTTTCGCGCGAACAGATCAACTCCGAAAACAAGTTGGCGTGCCAAAAAGGGATCATCACGAATATTTTCAACCACTTTGTGAAGAAGTCTTCAAGCCAGCAGGTTCATGGTTTGTAGCTCACTTTTGGGTTACAATAGTGGGCAACAGGTATTCTAAAACAAGCATGCTGTGTTTGGGGGAAGTGAAAAACTGTGACACATCCTCTTTGGAGATTAAGAAAAGCAATCCTCCGCTTCAAAGTATCTGACAGAAGAACTCTCATACATTCTCATAACATAATATGTGTGTTTCCAAAAATGGTTTTAGTTACAAAAGCATTGTATATTAACAGAGTGTGTTCCAATGTTTCTGTAACTTACCCCTCAAGAAGGAAGTAGTGTCTTTTTTTCCATCATTCTTTACCTGCCACGAGTAATTAGTATTTCCTTATTTTGAAGATAACAGATGATGGGGAAAAAATATGTTTCTATAAAAAGTAATATCTTTTCTTATGCTAATACTTGTGGGGTTTAAATAAATAACCATTAATTGCAATTGCTATTATTATTAAGAATATTGGCCATCACGTGACAATTAATATAATCATTTCTCACGAAACTTAGAAATTTGAACTTTTTAGTCTTCAAATTTTGGAAAATTGAGATATATACAGTACTTATCGTAAAACTATTAATATCTAAATAAATGTATATAGAAGGAAGTAATTGATAATATTGTATCAACATACATTTGGGAACGCTACAGAGTATTTGGTATTATTTTGACCGTTTTTTGTTTTTTAGATATTATAGAAGATAGAAGAAATTACTATTATTTATATCCCAAGTATTTGAAGTTTTTTTTTCCTTTGCACTATATCTTTCCAATTAATATTCCTAATATATTAAAATGGTTTTAGCAGATTTAGGTAAGCGTATTAATAGCGCTGTCAATGGTGCTCTTTCAAATACACAAGATGATTATACATCTGTTGTTGATAATATGTTGAAAAGTATTTCGACAGCTTTACTAGAGTCAGATGTAAACATTAAATTAGTTATGCAATTAAGAAATAATATAAAATCCAAATTAATGGAAAATAAATCGACTTCAGTGACAAATGCACAAACAAAAAAATTAATACAGAAAACAGTTTTTGATGAATTATGTCATTTAATCGATTATGAATCAGATCAACCATTTCAACCAAAGAAAAGACAAACAAATATTATCATGTTTGTTGGTTTACAAGGTTCTGGTAAAACAACTTCATGTACAAAATTAGCAGTTTATTATTCAAAAAGAGGTTTTAAAGTTGGTTTGGTTTGTGCGGATACTTTTCGTGCAGGTGCTTTTGATCAATTAAAACAAAATGCTATTAAAGCTCATATTCCTTTCTTTGGTTCTTATACTGAAGCAGATCCTGTTAAAGTTGCTGCCGAAGGTATTGCAAAATTTAAAAAAGAGAAATTCGATATTATTATTGTTGATACCTCTGGTAGACATCATCAAGAAGAAGAATTATTTAAAGAAATGGTCCAAATTTCTAATGTCGTTAAACCAAACCAAACTATTATGGTTTTAGATGCTTCCATCGGTCAAGCTGCTGAACAACAATCTAGAGCTTTTAAAGATTCAGCAGATTTTGGTGCTATTATCTTAACTAAAATGGATGGTCACGCTAAAGGTGGTGGTGCAATTTCTGCTGTCGCTGCAACTCATACTCCAATTATGTTTATTGGTACTGGTGAGCATATTCATGATTTTGAAAAATTCTCTCCTAAATCATTTGTATCTAAACTTCTGGGTATTGGTGATATTGAAAGTTTACTTGAACAATTTCAAACAGTTTCAAATAAAGATGATACCAAAGCAACAATGGAAAATATTCAACAAGGTAAATTTACATTACTTGATTTCCAAAAACAAATGCAAACTATTATGAAAATGGGTCCTTTATCAAATATTGCACAAATGATACCAGGTATGGGTAATTTAATGAGTCAAGTAGGTGAAGAAGAAACATCTCAAAAGATGAAAAAAATGGTATACGTTTTAGATTCTATGACTAAACAAGAATTAGAATCTGATGGTAGAATCTTTATAGATGAACCAAGTAGAATGGTTAGAGTAGCAAGAGGTTCTGGTACATCTGTATTTGAAGTTGAAATGATTTTAATGCAACAACAAATGATGGCCAAGATGGCACAATCTGCAAAGGGTGCTCAAGGTATGGGAGGTATGCCTGGTATGGGTGGTATGCCTGGTATGGGTGGTATGCCTGGTATGGGTGGTATGCCAGGTATGCCAAAGATTACTCCTCAAATGATGCAACAAGCTCAACAAAGGTTAAGACAAAATCCAGGTATGATGCAAAATATGATGAACATGTTTGGTGGTGGTGGTATGCCTGGAATGGGTGGTATGCCGGGTATGGGTGGTATGCCAGGTATGGGTGCTGGTGGTATGCCAGATATGAATGAAATGATGAAAATGATGCAAGATCCTCAAATGCAACAAATGGCAAAACAATTTGGTATGGGTATGTAAGACCTCCCAAATGTTAAAACATCCTTTTTTTCGTGATTTAAAACATAATTCTACATCTATACTTATAGTTGCATGAATACAGGGCTATATATATAATTTAACATATTGAATATTGTGAAGAAACCAATATTTTTGTTCTAACTAACCACAGGTGACGGGATACTAATAAGTTGTTACGCTAACTGTGGATGACAACCCTTATATCTGTATAATATATAATCAATAAATAAATAAATCCATAAGACTAAAATTAGTGTCATATTTATTCACCTTGACATAACCTACCTGTCACACGCAGCCCCAAACTTCAATTTATTGAAAAATTTGTTTATTTTTCCTGATGTAAACAAATATTTTACATATATACAGCGACGTGCTTTATGTTCCGCAATGGGTAATTCTAATAACATTTCAAAAAAACATTGAAATTTCAAGTCCTGTTTGATGAGCAGATGGCGACTCGGTAAAACTAAAAACATAGTGTAGATATTTTTAGCGTTTGAATAATAATCATTTTTAAATAGTTTAGTTATTCTCGTTGATTATTCTCTAAAAAATAAAAGACACTAGTTTTACTATTTGAAAGTTAGAAAAAAATCTAGACCATAAATCATAACTGGTATACTTATAATTTACAAATTCCGGTCTTTTAAACTTGTGCAATAGTATAGCAGTAATTTTTTTGAAAATTTAATTTGCTAAGTGAAATAAATATTTATTAATAAAAAAATGGCACAAGCTGCTGAACCGCAAATTTTGATTAATGACTCAGTCGAGTCACACTCGACAGATTCTATTGCAGATAGCCCTACTACCCCTACAAAGTCAGTAGCAGGTAAAATAGGAGCAAACCACAACCTTTTTATGATTAACATGGACAGTCCACCAAAGTTGAAAAATCAAAATAAAACTGCTCCTATTAATTTAACAGCTTCTACAACAGCATCTTCTACCAAAGTTATTGAATCATTGCATGAACAAATAGATACTTTGACAAATACAAATCTTCAACTTACAATTCAATCTCATGGACTTTTAGAGAAACTTGATTCAGCTCAACAAAAGGAATCTCAACTTCAAGAGAATATCTCTTCATTAAAGCATGAAAATGAAAATGTAAATTCAATGTTGAATAGAAAAACAAGAAGACTAAAAGATGTTGAAGAAGAATTAGCAAGTTTAAAGAAAAAAGTGGATTTTATGGTAGAAGAAAATGAATCTTTAAAGGAAAAATTTCAAATGTCTTCTGAAACTGAGGTAAAACTTAATAGTCAAATAGAATTATATAAATCTCAATATGATGCGGTTGTTGATTCACAACAATATTATAGAGATCATTATAATAAAGAAGTATCTGAATTAAAAGAACAAATTGAAATTTTAAAGAAAAGTCAAATCACACAATTACAAAAAATAACTGATCATCATAATTTAATGGATGAAAAATTAAATAATTTTGATACAAAACATGCAAGTTTACATGAAGCTCAAGAAAAACGTTTGGAACTCCTGGATGTAAAATGTCAAGAAGCTATTACAGATTTGGATTTACCAAGTTGGATTGAATTATACAAGAAAACTAAATCTACATTTGTTGAATATAGTAATGAAATGGAAATTGAAGTATCAGATAAATTCAAAGATATTGCTCGAGATCAAACATTAACTGCATTAGAAGGTAAGTTCAATAATGTATCTGAAGAACAAAATCAAACAATTCCTAATAGTAATGGTACTATACGTAACAACAAACAAAGGGAATCATTTGTCCATAGAAGCTCTATGTTTTTCTCTGAAGAAAATAATAATTATAAGCCAACTAATACAAACCGTAACATATTGAAGAATCATTCTATTCATAACAATTATTTCTTGAACAATAACAGCAACAGTCATGTTAGTAGTGTGATAAATCCAAAAATGGGCAATAACTCCAATACTAATGGAAACAATACTATTAAAAGAAAGAGTTTTTATGGTGCTTCTATGCCACTTGCTAATGTTACAAACTCTCACAATGGTGGAACACAATCTTCATTACCAGGTATCAAAAGATCTGGATCAGTTAAAAGAGCTAATATGAACAGAAGATCTGTTTCTGCATCTGATAAGAATAATATGCCTAACACACAAAGACACTCTACATTTAATCCTGCTACAGCAAGCCATAGAAGATCACAGACAGCAACTTTCATTGCCCCACAGATTGCTAATTCAATGCCTTCACAAGCCAATAATGGCGGAACCGGAGGGTTCCGTAAGAATAGAGGCAGTATGATGTTTCAATGAAAGATGATTTCAAGTATATTTATCTGCCTCTGAGATGAGAGAGAGCAACAAAATACATTGCGCTATAGTTATTATTAAGAAGAACTATAGTCGTTATATAGATAATTCAAGAGATGAACTTTTGTTTCAACAACTCTGGAATATTTTTAGATGATACCATAAATAAATAAATACGTTTCAATAATACCAATAACCAGTTAAAATGATTAAAAGAGGGAATTTTGAAAATAATAATTCCTTCCTAAATAGTTGTGTGCGTTACACAGTGTATGTAGCTCGATACAATACAATACGATAAGTATACTTTATTGTCTTGAAAGACGATAAACACCCAACATTCTTCAATTATTTAATTACACATCTGTCTTCCCATAACAAGTCTATCAAATAGATGAAAGCACTGTGGGAACTATTTTTGAGCACACACCTATCTCTGTTCTAGCCGGCCCCTTGTCGTCAACCGAGTACAATCTCTACCAATTGTCTCCTCATAGGTGCTATTCATTAAAGTTCTCTTTTTATCTCAAGATTTTTTCTTGTCGGTTGCAGACTGGAAGAGGCAGGTAAGCTTCTATTTCTGGACGCTGAATATCGGCGTCTACAGCAATGAGTTGTCATCACCAGCTTAGTCACCCTTATAATTCCAGATTTATTAATTATTGGTTGGCAACCGTGTAGAAGGTGTAACAAGAATATAGTTTAGAGCCATTAAACAGGTTGTTCATCCGGCATATTATTCTATTGTCTTGTGTTGTGAACTTTATCTGTTGCTTGGAATGTATGTATCCACCTCGGTACCATGTACGGAGTTTGAGATTTAGTAGAATATATATTGCAATTGGTTTTATATTTCAATTGAAAACAATATACACTTTGTTATTGGAGATCTACGTGGAGTTTCCATTATATATCGGATAGTAGTATATAAGACAACCAAACATTATTATTACTTTAAGATTCATTTCTTTCTTTATTTATTTTTATCTCATTAATTAAGTAATATTAGTTCAAAACCATATACACAACACACACTTAAAAACTAATAGTACCCGATATTTTACTTTAATATATATTCAAGATATGGGGAAGGAAAACCAAATTATAGATAATTCTATATTATATGCCTCATTTTTGAAAAAGAAACCAGTATCTACATCAGTGGGGGATAGACCACAAAGAACAAGTCAAGGACTTAGTCGTTCAGTTACTATCTCAGAACTAGTTAAGCCAACAAATACTTTAAATCTTCCTTATCATACACTTAACTATGTTTATCACCATTCTCAAAATTTCTGGCCTAAGCACGGTTCACAGATCTTGTGGTGTGTTCTAAGGCGTAATCAATTCAGTTATTACAAAACTTCTGATGAACGTCAAGCTTTGGTGGTAATACCCAAAGATGAGATTTTATCATATAGAATTAATTCTGATGATTTGTTGTTAACAATATATGCCGTTTTAGATACATTTACGTTTAAATCTAAAACTTTAGAGGAATTAAAAAATTGGGAAGTCGCATTTGAAACGTTTTTAGAGAAACATGATTCCAACAAGGTAAAAAGTTTAAAAAGAAGATCTACTGAAGTTAAACGTACTTCTGATCAAAGTTATGATTTATATACCAAAAGAAGTTTGAAGAGTGATGAAACTGAGAGAAATAAGGCTGATCAATCCAAAAAGAGAGCTAGTATTGCAATTCTGACTGATAGCAGAGAAGGTATTGGTTCTAATCCACCTCGAAATTCAAAACTTTTTGAAATTACTAACCCTAATGCAAATAAGACTACTAGTAACAAGTCACCTAAGAAAATAATTGATAATGATTCAGATAAAAAAAACAAAATGAAACTTAATAAATCAAAGACTAAATCTGAGAAAAATTTCTATAAAATTTTTGATCCTAGAAATAAGGAATATAAAATTTATGAAAATGAAATTTTTATATTAATGAAAAGCCATTTTAATAGAACTAAATTGAAGAAAATTAGAGCAGAATTGACTAATCGTTCATTTAATTTATATTCTTTACACGATGGAAAACTAAGGAAACATATTGACCTGAATGAAGTAATAGATTGTGTAGATGTTGAAAAGGGTAATTTTGATGTTTTCTTTACCGTTGTTACACTAAATGAAAGATTAGATTTTAAAGTTCAAACTGAGGAGGAAGCATTAGATTGGATAATGAATTTTAAGAGTGGTATTGTAATAAGACATCATATTAATACATTAGATAAGTCATTCATGAGTCAAGCAAGTACTGTTAGTAGCAGTAGTGTATCTATTTCTGCATAATCAAACATAATAATCAATTAATTATCACATAACCTATTTAATTACATATATTCTTTAATACCTATTTAATAAAAAAAAAATATTTTTAATTTTTATTATTATTAGACAAAGTTTGGCTAAAAAGAATGCATCATTTTATTAACTAAAAATTGCATTATGAAAAAACAATGGAATAGTATATAATATCAAATATTAAAAAAACAAGAATTGTATAAATATTCAATAGGATTGTATATTTAAAACTTAAGATCATTCATTATACAATGGATCATTTTTCTATACCGTCCTTTACATTACGTTATCATAAATATCCAGTATCAAGTTTGGAAACCATAGAGTTAAATGATAGTAAAATACCATATCTTATATCAGGTGATGAAAAAGGTACAGTTATTATTTGGGATCTGTTAACAAGGAGACCTATTACTATTTCCAAGATATCCGAAGATTGTATAGTTTATATTGAGCAAATCGATGTAGATTTACTTGCAATTCTATCAAGAGATTTTACATTAAGATTTTTCACTGTACAAGATCACAATACTGGTAGTAATAAAGAACTAATTGTTAAGAAAGAGAATAATACTAGAAATAAAGTTCAATTATTGACTAAGCCAATTTGGGAGATACCAATTAATACATTAAATTTTACTAATGTTTGTATTAAAAAAATTGGTATCGATGACTATAGATTATACTGTTGCCATACTCAAGATAGTGAATTATTAGATATATATAAAATTAATCCAAGAAATAAAATATTAAAAAGAGAAGTGAGTAAAATATCTCTTGGTGATACAGATAAGATGGGTATTGTAATGAAAATGGTTCGAGCTAATGATGATATTGTTTATATTGGTACAGAGAATGGTTATATAGTTGGTATTGATTCTGAGGGTAAAATTAGATTTTCAAAAAAAGTAGTATATCCTGATCCAGTATTAGATATGACATTATCAGGGGATCAAGATTATATATATGTATCAACTACATCAAATATGTTACAAAAAATAAATATTAAAGATATGAATGAAATTGCTTTAAAGATTAATGTATCCAAATGCAATCAAATTGGTAAAATATGCACAATGAATAATGATTATATAGTATGTATTACATGGAAGGGTGAATGTATAATAATTGATAAGGAAAATAAAGTACAAAAAAGTTTTAGTAAATCTAGAAGTAATCAAATAGTATCTACTAGTAATATTGGTGGTAAGAATAACAATGTTATGGAAAAGTTTCATAAAAATCATAAAATGGGTAGTTTATTATGTATTGGGAAACAAACAATGAATAATGAAGAGAGTTTAAATAGTAGAGACCAAAGGAGAATAAAAGGGTTGATATCTAAGGATTGGTGTTTAATTGGATTTGATGATGGTACAATAGCAGTTTATGATGTGACAATGAGTTAATGTGATATTAAAGAACGACGTTCTGAAGCTTCACGTATTAAAATACTTAAAGCAACATCAACATTTAAATTACTAACACTATCTAAAGCAATAAAACTTACACCCCATTTACCAGCTAATTTTCTACCACGTTCTAATAAATCTTTACTTGCTCTTGGATGATCAGTTTTAGTACAAATAATAACGATACGTGGTGGTGAATTTTTATCAGCTGGATCCCAACCAACTGGAGTTAAATTTGTATTAAATTTTAATTCATGAGGATCAGAAGATTCAGGTTTCCAAACTCTACGTAAAGAATGAGCTAATGAGAAAGTATCACTCTCTTGACCAGCATTCCAACGAGAAGTCCAAGCTCTATATTCAGTCCAAGCTTCTTCAATAGTTTCTCTAATAGCTATGAGAGATGATAAACCACCGTCATCATTATGCCTTGAATTTTGTAAAAAATGATCTTCTGTATTATTTTGATCAGTATTATCCATATAAGGTGGTGGTGATGGATCATGAGTAGTTTCTGGTACACAAGAATAACATAAAAAATAGCCATTAACGTTACCACTAAGACCTGCACCTGATGCAACTAATAAAGCTGTCGCACTAACATCATTTCTAGGGTCATCAACTAAATTATGAAGTATATCTCTACCTAAGGTACGATTATTTAAAGATACTTCTAAAAATGGTAAAACATTTTGTGAATAAGGTCTTGAATCTGTAATATCAATTGGTATAGGATTATAATGTGGTGGAATATAATTTAGTGGTAAAGACATATAAGAAGAGAATGGTATAGATCTATTTGAAGATCCTATAATTAAAGGATTTTTCTTATTATTAGTATTGTTATTATTATTGCTATCAATAACTAATCTATCTTTATCGTATTGATAATAAGATCTAAAAGAAGTATTTGATAAGATTGAAATATCCTTTTTAGTAAAATTATTATTTAATTTTAAAATTTTTTCATAATCATTCATAAAAGTTTGATAAATTAATGGTGATAATAAAATATTATCATCTAATCTTGGTGAAATAAAAATTGGTTTAATTTTAGAACTACTTGGTGATCTATAATTAAGCCTAAGATGTGGATTTTCATCTAAAATCATTCTAGATAAAGGAGATCTAGGTAAAAAATCGAATAACCAACTATTTAATTTATTAGTTGGATAATAAGCGTCATGAACTAAATTTAAAGTTAATCTTGATATAAATGATGTTTTACCGGTACCTTCAGCACCTAATACTGCAATTTGTAATGGAGGATTTGAACTAACATTTAATTCACTATATTCATTACTGTTAAGCATTATACTATTGTGCTGTTATTTTGATATATTTTATA
The DNA here is from genome assembly GCA_030581855.1 of Yueomyces sinensis. Classification (NCBI taxonomy): domain Eukaryota; kingdom Fungi; phylum Ascomycota; class Saccharomycetes; order Saccharomycetales; family Saccharomycetaceae; genus Yueomyces; species Yueomyces sinensis. Next base: position 17,228 of record JAKTVU010000063.1, read on the forward strand.
TACTATTTGTTTATTCACTTATTTTTTCAAGTATATATAGGTGTATTTTTTTCACAATCTTATTATTCTGTATATATCAATTAGTATAAAAGATTCCGAAATCCCGATGAGATAGACACTTTAATATATATAGAAGAAAGCTATATAAACCAAGATATAGTAATGATAGTATCGACTTGTTCATTCAATACTCTGTGTTAATGTATAATAAGATAATAACTTTATTAATATATATAAATATAGGGTGTTTTAATGTATCTCATACTAGTCAATAATATTATCTAATAACTCTTGATATATGTGATTAACACTACTACCAATCCTTATATTATCAATGCATTGTCTAATATTCAATATATCTATCTATTAATTTTAATGGTGATAATAGCAAAGATCACGTTTCTTTTGTTTTTTGCCAATAATAGATACTGAGTATACTATTTCATCTTATTCTTTAATAAGAGATAAAGATTGCTGGGAAGAGTGGATCTGGGTGTTAAAGAAGGGGATAACTGACCACCAACACTACTTGAAGCAGTAAATATTTACCAATCATTTATTCAATTGTTAACTGCTAGAAACACACGTCATAACAAGGAGGGGGTTTCTATTCTTAAGAGTTACCCTGATATCCACTTCAATTTTTTCTTAAGAGCATTGTTAACTTATCCCCTTTAAATTCAAGAGAGAGAGAGGGTTATAAAGACTAGGATGATGAACATACTTAAACGATACGAAACAGTGATTGAGAGTATAAGCACTGTTCGACAATTGAATAACAGAGAGTATATCAACCAAATACACACATAGTTATGACCAATTCTACTAATATTGAAAAAATATCAGATTTAGCAAATCATTCTGGTAATATTATTGTTGTCTCTAATAGACTACCAGTTACAATTAAGAAAAATGTTAAAACTGGTCAATATGAATATTCTATGTCTTCAGGTGGTTTAGTTACCGCATTACAAGGTTTAAAGAAAACGTCTACTTTTCAATGGTATGGTTGGCCTGGTTTGGAGATTCCAGATGATGAAAAGGAACAAGTACGTAAAGATTTATTAGAAAAATTTAATGCAGTACCAGTTTTTTTAACTGATGAAATTGCAGATTTACATTATAATGGTTTCTCGAATTCAATTTTATGGCCATTATTTCATTATCACCCAGGTGAAATTAATTTTGATGAAAATGCATGGTTAGCATATAATGAAGCAAATCGTACATTTGCTGATGAAATTTTAAAAAATACAAAAGATAATGATTTAATTTGGGTACATGATTATCATTTAATGTTATTACCTGAATTAATTAGAACAAATTTAGTTAAACGTAATTTAAAAAATATTAAATTAGGTTGGTTTTTACATACACCATTCCCATCATCTGAAATTTATAGAATTTTACCAGTTAGACAAGAAATTTTAAAAGGTGTATTAAGTTGTGATTTATTAGGTTTTCATACTTATGATTATGCAAGACATTTTTTATCATCAGTACAACGTGTATTAAATGTTAATACATTACCAAATGGTGTTGAATATCAAGGTAGATTTGTAAATATTGGTGCATTCCCAATTGGTATTGATGTTGATAATTTTACACAAGGTATTAAAAAACCAAAAGTACAAGAACGTATTAAACAATTAAAGAATGCATTTAAAGGTTGTAAAATTATTGTTGGTGTTGATCGATTAGATTATATTAAAGGTGTACCACAAAAATTACATGCAATGGAAGTTTTTTTAAATGAACATCCTGAATGGGTTGGTAAAGTTGTATTAGTACAAGTTGCAGTACCATCAAGAGGTGATGTTGAAGAATATCAATATTTAAGATCTGTTGTAAATGAATTAGTTGGTAGAATTAATGGTCAATTTGGTACAGTTGAATTTGTACCAATTCATTTTATGCATAAATCAATACCATTTGAAGAATTAATATCATTATATGCAGCAAGTGATGTTTGTTTAGTTTCATCTACACGTGATGGTATGAATTTAGTATCATATGAATATATCGCTTGTCAAGAAGAGAATAAAGGTTCATTAATTTTATCAGAATTTACAGGTGCAGCACAATCATTAAATGGTGCCATGATTGTTAATCCATGGAATACAGATGAATTATCTGATGTTATTAATGAAGCATTAACATTACCTGAAGAGAAAAAAATTGTTAATTGGGAAAAATTATACAAATATATTAGTAAATATACAAGTGCTTTTTGGGGTGAAAACTTCGTTCATGAATTATATAATACAGGTACTAGTACTAAAGTCAGTTCCAATAAATAATTGAGCCACATTAAAAGATAAATGATAAAATTCAAATACAAATTTTAAAATTAAACTAAAAATTAAAATTAAAATTAAAAAATATATCTTAATACAATATCTATATAAAATACATATAAATATAAATATAATTATTTTATGACATTCTACAACAAATTGACACTCTACAATAATTAAAAAGAGGCTTATTCAATCATTAGATTGTTTGTTTATTGTTAAATTCTTCCCCACAATAAAATATTCAATAATTATATATTGTGCTGGGAATACGAGTTTACAGCCGAATAACTTAACTATAGAATACTCAGAAAGGGATGCGGGATAGAGAGATAGTCACGTGTGCAATATTTTCAAATCAACCAGCTAAATTTCAACAGGCAGGAAAACTAATTTGAGAGAATAATCATTAACTAAACGAATTTGAAAAATAAATACAAAGAGAGAGAGTCGTATTGTTTGTTTGATTGATTGAAAAAAAAACTGGAGAAATCTTGGATAAGTTTATTAATTATTGATTGATTAATTAATTGGATTGTAATCTTTTAGAAGTATCTCAATTGAATTTGAAATTTAAAATTTAAGAAAAAAAAAGCGGCAAAACAGATAATTTAAGAAGAAATAAATAATTAATCTCTTACATTCTCTCGTTTTTTTTGAAGCTTTAATAAAAATAATAATAACAGAAAGAAAATTATAATATCAAATAGCAGTATGGGGCAATTAATGTCTCATCCATTAACGGATAAATCAATTGTACTTAGTGGTTCACCACGTTTTCCTTCAGTTTTAGGGTCAATGCAAGGTTATAGATTAACACAAGAAGATGCACATTGTCAATATAGTTCAAGAAGTTTAAAGATAAGGTTTTATGATCCATTTAAAAAGAAAACACATCATTGGCGTATTGCTGTATTTGGTGTATTTGACGGTCATGGTGGTGATGAATGTTCTAAATTTATGGCTAGCACTTCAAATCAATATTCAAATTTTATTGATTCAAAATCAAGTGTTAATGATGAAGAGAATAATAATATTCCAAGTATGGTTAAATGTGTAATATATGCATTAGAAAATCATAAATATGGTTCAATTGATGACCCAAAGGATAAATCAAAGAGAAAATTTTCAACAATACAAGGTATAGTAGCACAATGTTTAAAAGATGCATTTTATTTACAAGATAGAGAATATTTTAGATTTCATAGTTCAAATTCATGTGGTTCAACAGCTATTGTTGCTGTAATATTAAATGATACACATTTATTCGTTGCTAATACAGGTGATTCTCGTTGTGTATTATCAACTAGACATAGAGGTGTTAAACCAATGTCATTCGATCATAAACCACAACATATTGGTGAATTATTACGTATTAATGATGATGGTGGTAGTGTCTCTTTAGGTAGAGTTGGTGGTGTTTTATCATTAAGTAGAGCATTTGGTGATTTTCAATTTAAAGAAGGTATTTATGGTAAAAAACTTAAAAAAAAATCACCATATCAAGAATCACAAGTTACTTGTGAACCTGATGTTATGATTCATGAAATTAATTATAGTAAAGATGAATTTTTAGTCTTAGCATGTGATGGTATTTGGGACGTTTATTCAAGTAAAGCAATTATTCAATTTATTAAATATCATTTAACTTTAGGTTTAAGAATTGATGGTGTAATGGCAAAAGTATTAGATCATGGTTTATCACAAGCAAATAGTTATACAGGTGTAGGTTTCGATAATATGACAGGTATTATAGTTGCTTTAAATAAAAATGGTGAATCTTTACAAGAATGGTCTAATAAAATGAAAACTAGATTAGAAAAAGAGAGAGGTATAGCATAAATGATTATGATTATTATTATGAAAACAACAAGAAAAGATTAAACACACATATATATATATATATATATGTATTTTTTTTTTCTCTAATTTTACATTCATTTAAACAATTCCTTCATTCTTTTTATTTATTTTTTTTGTTATTTGGCATATTCTGAAGTTAATTGTAATGTTTTGTACTATTTATTATTATGATATATGTATTTCTTTTATGACCCTACTGATTAATTTTTCTTTCATTTTTTTTTTTTTAAATATATATCTATTTATTTTTTATCTATTATCAGTTACATTAATTATTATATTATTTATTATAAAATTTTATGACCTAATTACCATTTTAAATTATGCATTAACTGTTTATTCTTTCTATATTATTGTCATTTTTAAAATTAATAGCTTTCTTTTCACACTCTCGGCTGAAAGCTTTAGAGAGAACTTTTAAAATCAAATATTTCAATCATCTAAACAAAAAAAAAATCTACAAATTTAAATATCAGTTCATTGAATAAAAACAACATTATATTAATAGTAAAAAAAAAACAATACAATTCTTCGATTTGAGATACTAAAAATATCTCAATTAATATAATATACATCTAAAAATGCCAGGTTCAATTGATCCAAGTTTTATTATGCCGCTAGTACAACTAGCGGATGATAATAATGTTACAAGAGAAGATGAATCAATACATAATCGATCAAATGATAATGATGATGTATTGATACAAAAACAACCTACTATCGCTAAAGAACATACTTTAGATTTACCTCGTGTTCCAAGTTTAGAAGTACCTTTATTAGTATCTAAAAATAATGAAAGTATAAATAAAGCAATTAATATGTGTGGTGGTATTAAAACTGTTGTGAATGTATTAAATTCAAAACAAAATATTAATACTCAATCAAAGGAACAAAATGATTTAGAATTACGTTTTAATGATTCCTCAGAATTTTTTAATGAACATCCAATTACTGGTAAAAAAGTACCATTTAGAGATGAATCAATTATTTTAAAAATTACAATGCCAAAAGGTACTATGAATAAAAATGATGGAAGTATTAGAAAATCATTAGATTCTTTAACTAAAGATCAATATACAGTATCACCAGTTGGTATTGTAGATAGAACAATTAAATTTAGAGAAATGTCAGATTTTCAATATAGATTAAATAATGCACCAACTGCAAAGGAATTTTCACAAAGTTTTGGTGACCTTGATTGGAATAATCTTAAAGAATTTATTGATTCAGTACCTGATAATGATAAAACTCCATATGATAATATTTATAATATTACAATTGATAGAACAAATAAATTTCCAAGTTTTGATTTTCAATTACCACCTGCACCAAAATTATCAATGGTAAATTTTCCACATTTATATAATTATAAATCTAATCCATTAGCAACAAAAAAGGCAAATGGTCTTACTGAAGTTAAAGGTTCATATATTAAAAATTATCAACTTTTTGTTCATGATTTAAATGATGATACACATATACCAATTAAACCTCATGAAAAATTAGAAAAAGATTATAATATTGCAAAAGAGACAGGAACTTATCCAGGTACTAAAAGTGAATCACAATTTTTCGAATCTTTAGAAAAATGTTTAACTATATTAGATAGATTATTTGATAAACGTCCAATTTGGGTAAAAAGACATATTGATGGTATTATACCCAAAGATTTTCATCATACTTTAAAGATTGCATTAGCATTAAAATCTTATAGATTTACAATGGGTCCATGGAGAAATACATATATTAAACTTGGTATTGATCCAAGAACTTCATCAGAATATGCTAAATATCAAACAGAATTTTTTAAAATTGAAAGAAAATTATTACAATCACCAATGGTTAAAAAAAATGTTCCACCTCCGCCACCTACTGTATTTGAATCTAATATACCAATGGATATTGATACAAGATTTAGATTTAATGGTTCTGAGATACCATGGTATTTAATGTTGCAAATTGATTTATTAATTGATGAACCAAATATTGCAGAAATATATGGTAAAGCTGAATATTTAAATAAAGTTAATGAAATTACCGGTTGGTTTAATGAACTTGATTTAACAAAAATTAGAAGAATTGTTAAATATGAATTAGGCTGTCTAGTACAAGGTAATCATGAATTTAATCAATATAAATTAAAATATTTTAAGACAATGCTTTATGCAAAGGAATCTATGATGACAAATGGTGAAAATGATAATACTACAAATACAGACGCAGATGGAGATGTTGAAATGCCAGATTCATTAAGTAGCATGGCAAATAAAGAACAAGAAGATGTTGATGATGACGATAATGGTGTAGCTGCGGGAGATGTAGCGGAAGATATACTTGAAGGTGAAGAAAGTAATGATGAGGGTAATGTAAGAGTTGATTCTGATGGATATGATGAAAACGATGATAATTTAGAAAATGAAGATGGAGATGAAATGTTTGATGTTACAAAGGCAAGTTTCAAAGATATAATTGAACGAATTGATAAATTTGATCCTGAGACCGCTAAAAGACTGCACAATAATTTGAACGGGGTTATCAATGAAAGCAATATTTAATTAAATCTAAATACAACTTGACTAGATCTATTATATATATAATCTACGTATAACTTTAGCATTCACTTCCTTGATATTAATTAAAAACTAAATAAATTGATCAATATTCAAAATTTGAGACGTTTTCTCCATTTTCAATTATTTTCAAATTCGGCTAAAATTGTGGATGAAAGACACGAAACTACTGTTAGGGGACTCTCTTTAAAAGAAGGGCGTGATCACATCTCCCTTTAGCAAATGGGATTTTGATACATGTAATTAATTGATTTTACAAATGGTGATGAGCTTGACTGACTGTTCCTTGAAGTCAGGTTATTTGCAAATATCACAAATCTTTACGCTATAAATATAATCAGACTGGGCACTGTGGTGAATACAACGAGGGCATCTCGCATTTTTCACAGAGCATATACTAATAATATTCTTAAGAAACCTCATAAAACTAAGAAATCTGTTAAAATTGTACCAATGAATAATCAAGAAGTGAGTGTAGCAAGAAATAAATACCAATTTAACCGTGGAGAACTCGAGGATGTTTTGCGTAGAAGGTTTTTTTATGCGCCTTCATTCGAACAATATGGAGGTGTTGCTGGTTTATATGACTATGGGCCAGCAGGTTGTGCTTTCCAGGCAAATGTAATTGATCTTTGGAGGAAACATTTTGTGTTAGAGGAGAATATGTTGGAAGTAGATTGTTCAATGTTAACTCCACATACTGTTTTGAAGACATCTGGTCATGTAGATAAATTCTCTGATTGGATGTGCAAAGATTCAGCATCTGGTGAAATTTTCAGAGCTGATCATTTGATTAAACAAGTTTTAGAGAATAGATTATCTGATCTTGAAATTGTGTGTGATAAGAATGATGTAGCTATAAAAAATGGAACAACTAAAGGGAAACAGGGACGTTATTCTAAAAAATTGACTGAAGAGCAAGTTAAAGAATATAATGATATTCTAGCAAGATTAGATGGTTTCTCAGGTCAAGAACTGGGTGATGTAATGGCCAAATATAATATTAGAAACCCAGTAACGTTTGAGCCTTTACAACCGCCAACTGCTTTTAATTTAATGTTTGAAACTGCTATTGGTCCTTCTGGTCAAGTTAAGGGATTTTTAAGACCAGAGACTGCACAAGGACAATTTTTAAATTTCAATAAATTATTAGACTTTAATAATAATAAAGTTCCATTTGCATCTGCATCAATTGGTAAATCATTTAGAAATGAAATCTCACCAAGAGCTGGTTTATTAAGAGTACGTGAATTTTTAATGGCAGAAGTAGAACATTTTGTTGATCCACTTAATAAATTACATCCAAAGTTTAAAGATGTTGCAAATGTTAAATTGAAATTATTACATCGTAGTGCACAAGAAGCAGGTGAAACAACACCAATGGAAATAACATTAGGTGAAGCTGTAGGTAAAAAAATGATAGATAATGAAACATTAGGTTATTTTATGGGAAGAATATATCAATTTTTAATAAAAGTTGGTGCAGATGAGAATAAATTAAGATTTAGACAACATTTAGATAATGAAATGGCACATTATGCAGCAGATTGTTGGGATGCAGAATTATTAACATCTTATGGTTGGATTGAATGTGTAGGTTGTGCAGATCGTTCTGCTTATGATTTAACTGTACATTCTGAAAAGACTAATGAAAAGATGGTTGTTAAAGAGATGTTACCTGAACCTGTTGAAATTATAAATTGGCAAATTGAATTGAATAAAAAATTATTTGGACCAAAATTTAGAAAAGATGCTAAAAATATTGAAAATTATTTATTAAATTTATCTCAAGATGAATTAAAACAATTTTCTAGTGAATTAAAAGATAATGGAATTATTAAAATACTTATTCCAAATACAAATAATCATGCAGAGATTAATTCTGATCTAATTAAAATTGAAAAAGTGAAAAGAATGGAACATGTAAGAGAATATGTACCTAATGTAATTGAACCATCATTTGGTATTGGTCGTATAATTTATTCTATATTTGAACATTGTTTTTGGACAAGACCAGAAGATTCAGCCAGAGGTATTTTATCATTTCCTCCATTAGTAGCACCAACAAAGGTATTATTAGTACCATTATCTAATAATAAGACATTAAAGGGAATGATAGATATGGTAAGTGGAAGTTTAAAAGAAGCTAATATACCATTTAGAATAGATGATTCAGGTGTTTCAATTGGTAAAAGGTATGCACGTAATGATGAATTAGGTACACCATTTGGTATTACAATAGATTTTGATTCATTAAAGGATGAATCTGTTACATTGAGAGAGCGTGATTCGACAAGACAAATGCGTGGATCTATAAAAGATGTAATTAAAAGTATAGTTGATATTTGTTATAAAGGTGGTTCATGGGATGAAAGTACTAAGAAATTGACAGTATTTACAGGACAAGAAAACTAAGATACTAGCTGTAATATTTTTTTCTATATTTAAATAAATGTATATATATATTTTATATTCTTCTTTACACAAGATTATTATTAATTTTATTATACTTAATTAAAGTTTAAAAGAGATCGGAGAAGGGGATTTTTAAAGAGCAGAAGAAAAATTGAAGCCCAATAAAAAAAAAAAAGGTTACAATACATATATACAAATCAATTACTAAATAAGCATCATAATATTATCAGAGTACAATATGTCACAAGTACAAAATATTGCTAAACAAGTTGTTGGTATAATAGATAGATTTCCAAAAGAGAGGATCAAACATATAGTATCATTTAAAGAAGTACAAATAGAAAGATTTAATCGTATTGCGGGTATAAAGAGTAAGAAAGATGTTAAGAATAATAATAAGTTGAGTATAAATATATCAGATATAGTTAAGAAAAGTTCAATACCGTTAGGATTACAACCTGATATGATTAAAAGGATAAATAATTCACAAATTAATGAAGTAATGAGTAGTGAAATGTTACAACAACAGAAAAGATCACTTGAAAATATATTAAATAATAAACATAAAAATTATTATAAAATTGGTGAAAAATTATATAAACCATTTGGTAATCCAGAATATTATGAAAGAATTATGGATGAATTGAATGGTAAAAAGAAAGAGACATTTGGTACTGCAATTAGGACAGTATTATTTGGCAAATAACCTCACACAAGATAAGTAAATAACGTGTATATATATATAATAATATTTATGTAATTAAGTGTAATTTCAAAGAAAAAAAAGTTTTCAGAAACTTAAAGGATTATTAAAAAATATACAAAACAAATTTAAATAAGTAAAAAATATTATTTAAGTTAAATCCCTTATTTAGCAGCCTTAGCAGCAGCCTTGGTGACCTTACCGACCTTGTCAGACTTGACAACAGACTTGATAACACCGACAGCGACAGTTTGTCTCATATCTCTGACAGCGAATCTACCTAATGGTGGGTATTCAGTGAAAGCTTCAACACACATTGGCTTAGATGGGACGAATTTAACTAAAGCAGCGTCACCAGATTTTAAGAATTTTGGAGCATCTTCTAATTTCTTACCGGATCTTCTGTCGTTCTTTTGGATTAATTCATCGAACTTACAAGCAATATGAGCAGTGTGACAATCTAAAACTGGAGAGTAACCAGCAGAGATTTGACCTGGATGGTTTAAGATAATGACTTGAGCGTTGAAAGATTCAGCAGCCTTTGGTGGATCGTTCTTAGAGTCACCACAAACGTTACCTCTTCTAATTTCCTTAACGGAAACGTTCTTGACGTTGAAACCGACATTGTCACCTGGAACACCTTCTTCTAATTGTTCGTGATGCATTTCGACGGATTTAACTTCAGTAGTGACACCGGCTGGGGCAAAAGTGACAACCATACCTGGCTTAATGACACCGGTTTCGACTCTACCGACTGGCACAGTACCAATACCACCAATCTTGTAAACATCTTGTAATGGTAATCTTAATGGCTTATCAGTTGGTCTGGTTGGTGGTTCGATAGCGTCAATAGCTTCTAAGATAGTCTTACCTTTAACGACACCGGACTTAGTTTCCTTTTCCCAACCCTTGTACCAAGAAGCGTTAGTAGTTGGTTCAATCATGTTATCACCATTCCAACCAGAGATTGGAACGAATGGAACAGTCTTTGGGTTGTAACCAACCTTCTTGATGAAATTAGCAGTTTCCTTACAAATTTCTTCGAATCTAGCTTGATCCCAGTTAACGGAATCCATCTTGTTGACAGCAACGATTAATTGTCTAACACCTAAAGTGTAAGCTAATAAAGCGTGTTCTCTGGTTTGACCATCCTTAGAGATACCAGCTTCGAATTCACCGACACCACCAGCAATAATTAAGATAGCACAATCAGCTTGAGAAGTACCAGTAATCATATTCTTGATGAAATCTCTGTGACCTGGAGCATCAATAACGGTAACATGGTATTTTGGAGTTTCGAATTTCCATAAAGCGATATCAATAGTAATACCTCTTTCTCTTTCAGCCTTTAATTTATCTAAAACCCAAGCGTATTTGAAAGAACCCTTACCTAATTCAGCAGCTTCTTTTTCGAACTTTTCAATAGTTCTCTTATCGATACCACCACACTTGTAAATTAAATGACCGGTAGTAGTAGATTTACCAGAATCGACGTGACCAATGACAACGACGTTAACGTGAGACTTCTCTTTACCCATTTTTGTTAATGTTATGAATTTACTCGGTTGGAGATATAGTATATTTTACAATAAAAAAAGAAAAATAACAAATATATAATGATTAAAAAAAATTAAAGATAAATAAGAAGATTAATTGATTAGTTTTTCAAATCATTTATATATCTTCTTTCAGCCCTATTAGATGTGTTGAAATTTTTGAAAAAAAAAAAAGAAAATTTTTCAATCCATCACCAGTTTGCTTGGTTAATTTTTTTTCACAAATAAAAAAATTTTTTTTTCAATATTTTTTTGAAAAAAATATTTGAATTAATTATGATCAAAGTGTTAAAATTTCTTTTTCTGGTTAATAAAACTTTGTATAATTTCCTAAAATTGCTACACGTTTCTTTTTCACACGTTTAATTAACGATATCCCACACGAAGAAAACACCGCGAAGCGTGCTGGATCTGGCAAAACAGTCTGCAAAAATACGTGTTTACAGTGTGGTGTGTGGCTGGGCAGTCTTGGAGTGCGGCCCCGAAAACAGTAGTGCAATGCCCCGAAACAGAAACAGAAGCAAATGAGATAACAGAGTGGTTAATTTCTTGTTTTGCTCTGCGGTCATCTCTTTGTGAATTTCTTTTTTTTTTTGCTTCTCCTTGAAAAAAATCATGATGTTCGTTTCTTTTTTTACACAACGTGAGAGGTTAAAGAAAAAGAAACGAGCAAAGAAAGCAGAGACTGAATGAGGAAATAAATGAACGGCTAACCAAGTAAAAAGTATATTCAATCAATTAATCAAGTAAGTAGCAAGGTCACGAGATGTCTTGTGGTTCTCTGCAAAAAGAAACGGAGATCCGGTCTGTCTAGAAAAAGAAATAAACAAACAAAGAAGACTAATCCTTGTAACAAACCCCTTAATAACTAGCATACTATATTATATTATATAGAATAACTTTTATAGATAATAGATATGTATATAGTATGATAACCATGATAGTTAGTTATTCTTAATAATTAATTACTACCACTTTCAATAGATATTCTTGTTTACTACAATTAGTTAGTATTCTGTATTTAATTACTTCAATTAAATTTACTAATTATCATAATTATAAACTAATTGTAAACAAAATTCTAAAACCTCAGGGATATTCATTCATTCACACAAATATTACTCTCTATCATATACTATACAGTCAATATTTATCATTTCTTATTCTTATATTACTATTTACCTTTTTTTCTACTCTACTCTATAATATATATATATATAAAGATTACCGCTCGCTTAATACCACTTCCGAATACACTAAAAAACAACAATCATAACACAATACACTAAACTAACACTACCCAATATACTATACTAGCAATATATAATACTATACTATACAATATACTATACAATATACTATACAATATACTATACAATATACTATACAATATACTATACAATATACTATACAATATACTATACAATATACTATACAATATACTATATAATACACTATACAATATACTATATAATATAACATATATTATACTTTCATTGTTCTCTTTTAAACAAAAAAAATTCAATAACTGTAGCTCACTTTGTTCGTCACTTTAACAACTACTATTCATACAATACAATATTACTTTATATATTCTATTATATCTTAGATATCTATCACACTACTCAACAATGTATTCAATAAATCACGAAACTTCTTCATTTTTCTACGCGTAACTCTGCTATTCCCGCATTCAGTATACATATCCGTTATAGGAATATTCGCATCACTACTACAAATATTTCACTATTTATATATAAATATAATCATATCTATAAATATACTATTATTATAATAATAATAATAATAATACTACTATAGTACACTAATGACTACAAGGATATGACAAATTCTACTTCTTCATGTGTTAAATGCACAGAAGCATTAACTTGTCCATCTTGTTCAAGTGATGAATATTGTGCAATTACAGCATTAACTTGTAATTCATGTCCAAAAACTTATTGTGCTAAAAAACCAACTAATTCTAATAATTCAACTATAACTACTACAAGTAATTTCAATAGTAATAGTAAAAAATTAAATGCAATTATATCTGGTTCTGTTGTTGGTGGTGTATTCTTTATATTTATTGGTTGTATTACATTATTATATTTTATTTATTGGAAACCAAGATTAAATAAAAGAAAAATTAAATTTCAATCATTAGGTTTAGATTTTAATTTAAATAAAAATAATATTTTATTTATTGATGAAAATGATATTAATATTATTCATTCTGATATAGATGATTTGAATAATTCTGATATAGATGATGACGATGATGATGATTTATTATTAATGGATGATGATGAAGATGATTATTCAGATTTTAATAATAATGATATAGTATCAAATCATGATATTACATCAACAAGAATGAATTATAATTCTTCTTTAATGCCATCAATGTTACCAAGACAACAAAAAAATACAAATAATCAATTTAGAAATATTCATTATAATAAAAGATTAAGTTTATCTACTATTAATACAAGAGCTTCTTCTAATATTTTACCTATTGCATATATACCTGGTGTTACAGGTACTACAACTACTAATCACCATTACTTTAATGATGATATAAAATCACATATTACTTTATCTTCATCTATATTCGATGATAATAATTCAGATACATTCTCATTAAACAATAATAATCATAATACAAATTTAAGTAAGATTGAATTTAAAAATATTTCATCAACACCTAATACTATATCATTCCCAACGATCTCTCATTCTTTAAACGATAATAATAATAATAATAATAAAGCAGTTATTACGGCTATTAAAGCTAAACCTAAATTAGTTCAAATAGAAGAAGAGGAAGAAGAACAACAAGACACTAACAGAAACACAATCATCCAAGGAGAAGAAGATCTTGTTTTAGATTTAGATATTGAAGATTCAATAATTAGTAAGTAAAAAAAACAACAACAAAAAAACGTGACATTATCAAATTAACCGGAATTCTTGCAATAACAAGATATTCTTGAAACAATCATTATTTTTCGAAACTTTTCTATCATTACCTCATGTACCTTTATCATCATGATCCCCACTCTAAACACCATCACCACTAACATTATCAATTATCACCATTACTAATGGTCCTTCTGGCACCGTTTCCAAGATTTGTCACCGTCTTCCAGTCATCAAGCCTGTGTCGGATCCAGATATCGCACCGTGAAATTTTTCAGATCGCAGACAAGGCAAAAATTAACGGTATTCACCAGCAAATTAGCTAATAGTCTGGCAACTTCTTTCCCACCCCTCCTCAAGAGTTCCTTTTTTTTGGTGTGAGATCTAGCTATATATACTCGTGTATATGCATCTTCAACAAACATTATTTTTATTCAATTTGATTTCCCCTTGTTTTAAATTAAATATTCTTCTTATATATTATTATTATATATATAATAAAACCAAAGCAAAAAGAAATATCTATTTCTAATACTACTAATAAAAAAATGACCCAAACTGCCAAATACACTGAAGCTGATAAATTAGCTGTCTCTACTATTAGACTTTTAGCCGTTGATGAAGTCGCTGCTGCCAACTCTGGTCATCCAGGTGCTCCATTAGGTATGGCCCCAGCTGCTCACGTTTTGTTCACTCAAATGCGTTTCAACCCAAAAAATCCAAACTGGATCAATAGAGATAGATTTGTCTTATCTAATGGTCATGCCGTTGCTTTATTATATGCTATGCTACATTTATCTGGTTACGATTATTCTATTGAAGATTTAAAACAATTTAGAAAATTAGGTTCTAAGACCCCAGGTCACCCTGAATTCGAATTAGAAGGTGTTGAAGTTACCACTGGTCCATTAGGTCAAGGTATCTCAAGTGCTGTTGGTTTGGCTATCGCTCAAGCTAATTTAGCTGCCACTTACAACAAACCAGGTTTCAATTTATCTGATAACTACACTTACACTTTCTTAGGTGATGGTTGTTTACAAGAAGGTATCTCCTCTGAAGCTTCTTCCTTAGCTGGTCATTTGAAATTAGGTAATTTAATCGCTATCTATGATGATAATCATATTACTATCGATGGTAACACTAAAGTCTCCTTCGATGAAGATGTCGCTAAAAGATACGAAGCTTACGGTTGGGAAGTTTTACATGTTTCTAACGGTAATGAAGATTTAGATAGTATTTATAACGCTATTCAAAAGGCTAAATTATCTAAGGATAAACCAACTTTGATTAAAATGCATACTACTATCGGTTTCGGTTCTTTAGCCGAAAATACTCATGCTGTTCATGGTGCTCCATTAAAGGCTGATGATATTAAACAAATGAAGACTAAATTCGGTTTTGATCCAACTAAATCATTTGTTGTACCACAAGAAGTTTATGATTTATATCAAAGAAAGATTATCACCCCAGGTGCTAAAGCTGAAGCTGATTGGAATAAATTATTCTCTGATTATGAAAAAAAATTCCCAGATTACCATGCTTGTTTAGCTAGAAGATTAAGAGGTGAATTACCAAAGGGATGGGAACAAAAATTACCACTTTATAAACCAACTGATTCAGCTATCGCTACTAGAAAAACTTCTGAAATCGCTTTAGAAGCTATTCATGATATTCCAGAATTAATTGGTGGTTCTGCTGATTTAACACCATCTAATTTAACTAGATGGAAGGAAGCCGTTGATTTTCAACCACCTTCTTCTGGTTTAGGTGACTACTCAGGTAAATATATTAGATACGGTATTAGAGAACATGCTATGGGTGCTATCATGAATGGTATCTCCGCTTACGGTGCTAACTTTAAACCATACTCTGGTACTTTCTTAAATTTCGTTTCATATGCTGCTGGTGCTGTTAGATTATCAGCTTTAGCTGGTCATCCAATCATTTGGGTTGCTACTCACGATTCTATCGGTGTCGGTGAAGATGGTCCAACTCATCAACCTATTGAAACTTTAGCTCATTTCAGAGCTTTACCAAACTTACACGTTTGGAGACCAGCTGATGGTAATGAAACTTCTGCTGCTTACAAGGTCGCTTTAGACTCTAAGAAAACTCCATCCATCATTGCTTTATCTAGACAAAACTTACCACAATTAGAAGGTTCTACCGTTGAAAAGGCTTCTAAGGGTGGTTACGTTCTAAAGGATGTCGCTAACCCAGATATTATTTTAGTCGCTACAGGTTCTGAAGTTTCTTTATCTATTGATGCTGCTAAATTATTAGAAGCTAAGGGTAAGAAGGTTCGTGTTGTATCTATGCCAGATTGGTTATCATTTGATCAACAACCAGAAAACTATAGATTATCCGTTTTACCAGATGGTGTCCCAATTTTATCAGTTGAAGTTTTAACTACTAATGGTTGGGGTAAATACGCTCACCAAAGTTTCGGTTTAGATAGATTTGGTGCTTCTGGTAATGCTCCACTTGTTTTCAAGAAATTCGATTTCGTTCCAGAAGGTGTTGCTTCTAGAGCTGAAAAGACTATCTCTTTCTACAAAGGTAAGGAATTAATTTCTCCATTAAAGAAAGCTTTTTAAATTATATGAATTAAATTATGACCCAAAAATCATTTAATATTTTATAGTTAGGATACATTAAGTAAATCATAATATATACATTGTAAATGTATATATTTTTTACTTTTTATTTATATATAGGTATATATAGATTAGTTTAATCTTAGAAATGATAAAAAAAAAAATAATAATAATAATTACAAATTTGTTTTAAAAATTATAAAAAAAGTAGTGTTTGACCACTACATTTTTTTTTGTTTTTTAATTATGCAAAGTTTTACAAGGAGTCTATTTAGTTTCTATAAATATAACTTTTTTTTCATATATTTATCAATGAGAAATTAAATTCTTTATTCCAAGTTTTCAAATTCATCAGGATTATAAACAAAATCACTATTGCAACGTCTTAATAACCAACTTTTTTGATAATCGAAATATCTCCAAGAAATTTCTTCAGTTTGTGGCATACCAGGTGGTAATTTTTCAACTTCTTTGAAATACCAACGATTATCAACTTTATTATATTCCCATTTTCTATTTTTAGCTAATTCTCTTGCTGCTAAAAATTGTTCATATGTACCTTGATAATGATAAAAAATGAAAAATAATGTATCTAAATCAAATTTAGTAAATATTCTTGCTAATGATGTATTAGAATAAATATCTTCAACATTATCTTTTTTATTATTTTTCAATTTATTAGCATCAGATGATAAACCAAAATCAGCTGCATGTTGGTTTCGCAATTGTGAATCTTGATTATTAATTCCTTGTTGTTGTTGCTTATAGCTATCCATTGAGCAAACAAATCTGATAGATTCAGCTGGGAAGAATATTGATGTTGGATGACTTGTAGATAAAGGTTTTTGATATAAGTATGGGGTATCAGCATCTAACGAATCAGGACAATTTAAAAGTGAAGATTCTAATTGTGTAGCCGCTCTTGGTGACATACCATTTGGAGGTTGTAATAAAAATTTCTTTGAATTAATCCATGCTTTTAAATCTTTCTCAAAAAGAGGATTTTCAAAAGCTGAATTCTCTTTTATATCATTCGCAATAATTTCATTAATCTTTTCTGTCTGATCGGTTGGAAAATGTACTTCTTCTACTGGTATCACGATAGATTTCTTTTTAACATTAGTTTTAGTACTTTGTTTAGAAGGTGAAGATGGGCCTGTTGGTGTGCTCTTAACAGCAGGATTTGTAGTGGATGCTAAAACAGAAGAGTCAGAAGTTTGTTTCTTTTTCAATAAACGGTCTTGCTTTTCTTGCTTCTTTTGAGTTTTTTGATTTTGTAAAGTAGCATTAGCTGGTAATGTATTAGAATCTGAGGCGGTTAAAGCTTCATTTTTTTCATTACTTTCATCTACCTTTACTTCACAAGCCATATCATCATAAATGGTATCATATTCAATGAAATCAGGTTCACTATTATTATCCACATAATATTTAATATCTTCTTGGAATTCTACAACAGTATCTGGTTCCATTTCATCATTTTGA
This sequence comes from Yueomyces sinensis, assembly GCA_030581855.1. Taxonomy (NCBI): domain Eukaryota; kingdom Fungi; phylum Ascomycota; class Saccharomycetes; order Saccharomycetales; family Saccharomycetaceae; genus Yueomyces; species Yueomyces sinensis. Next base: position 35,636 of record JAKTVU010000063.1, read on the forward strand.
AGTAATTTTAAAATATTTTCCAAATTTTTAATATGAAATTCATGTCTTTCAATTTGTTCTGCATTTTCTTCTACTTCATATATATCCAATTGTTTTTGTAATTCTTCTATACAATTTTGAATAAAGATAAATTGCTCTTGTTTCTTAGCTTCTTTTGGATCTTTAATTAAATCTGGATTTGACAAAGCTTCTGTAGAAAATTGTTTAGTTTTCATCTGCTTTTCAAGAGTTTTAAATCTTTCCATACCATTTTCAATCAATCGTCTATTTTCAGAAAGAACATCTTGCTTGTCTTTAACATCTTCTTTACTTAACCAAGTTTTAATTTGTTCTCTTTGTTTTTGAAGTTTTTTAATTTCTCTCTTTAAATCCGATTCAAGCTTTTCTCTGTAAGAAGTATTTTCTGCATCAGTGGATTGGAACTTTTCATATATTTTTTCATATTCTTCTAATCCTTCCTTCACTTTCTTCAGAAGTTTATCGATATCTTGTTGCAATTTCCTTTGTGACATTTTTTTTTTGCAAAAGTTTGTATAGTCTCCAATTATCCGTGAGAAACAAAGCAGTTACACAAGTTAATTTAAACACTTTTACTAATTTCAGTTTATGCACTATATATAGCACCCAATGTTGAACAATCCCTATTTTTCTCAATTGTTTTAACCATTTGACAATATTTCTAATACCATGGTCTCTGTTCAAAATGCATCTTATTTTACAAATTTCACGGTTTTCTGAAAATCAACTCCAGATCACGTGATTATCCGTAATATATGATGTTATCAATAATTCACTAACTTTTAATAAACCAACTATATTTTACAAGTAGGATAAGTTAATTTAATTTATAGTAACAGTAAGATATACTAATTTATTTTGCTATTGGTGTAACAAACTATATTGTCGCCAAATTTAGCAAAGCTAATGTGCATTATTGTTCTTTCTCTTCTAAGCGCTGATATTTACAAAAGTCAATGGAATGAAATAATGAAAAAACCATCATTGTAAAATATTAAAAAAAAAAAGTAATTGCATATATTACAAAATATATAAACTATATACCGTCCTACGCAAACTATGCTTTAAAGTATTGTCTATCCTAATATCAATGGAACTTAACATTAAATTCCTGAGCTAACCAAAAAGGAAAGTAATGAAGCAGATATCTACTTAATTTTCTCTGAATACCACAATAGATGAACCAACAACTGACAAAGAAAAAAAAAAGACAATTAACATTTAACAAATTATTAAAATCAATCTTCCATCTCTCCAGTTTCTTTAACTTACAAGCCAATTTCAAAAAAAAATATTCTGACAGGTATGTAGATAAGAAACAACCATTTTTAATCAGTTATTGAATAAGAATTGAAGATCTGCAGGAGTTAATCTGTTAATTGCAGCAGTGTCTTGATTTATAGTAGCGTGGATCATATTTGCTTTTTTCTCTTGTAATTCGATGATTCTAGATTCAATACTATCTTCAATACAAAATCTTGTAATCTTAACAGGTCTGAATTGACCAATTCTATGCACTCTATCACCACTTTGCCATTCAACACTTGGATTCCACCATGGATCTAGAAGGAAAACTTGAGAGGCTTCACATAAATTTAATGCAACACCACCAGCTTTCAAACTGACCAAAAATACTTCACATTGAACATTATTCATGAAATATTTGATAGTTTCATCTCTTTGTGTTGGTGACATGCTACCTTGTAATTTAACAGTTTCAAAACCTGCACGATTTAATCTCCATTCAACCAAATCCAACATACTTGTAAATTGTGAAAATACAATTGATTTAATAGTTTTCTTATCACTTCGTAAGTTATAAAGTTCTTCTACTAGTGCTTCAATTTTAGTTGATGATTTCCATTTACCATTAAGATCTAATCTATTAACGATACTTCTTTTATTAAACACTTCTTCATCTATTTCAAGTGCAGTTTGTGTTAAATCAATACTTAAACCGATATGACAAACTGGACAGGTTAATTTTGAATTATTTTCCATAAATGATTCAACATATTCTTTAATACATAAACGACAAAATTGATGATGACATTTAGATTCAATTGCATCTTCTGCTTCATCATTACAAAGTTGACAAACATAAATACCTGAATTTGCACCATCTAATTCTGCTTTTAATTTTTTCAATACTAAATCTGGATGATCTGCCATTTGTCTCATTCTAGTAATCAATGTAAAGATATTTGCATAATTATTTAAAACGACACCTTGTTCAACATAAGAATTATATTTCCGACTAACGTTAGTATACAAACTTCTGTATAAATCTTTTTCTTCATCATTAAAGAAATCTCTTCTAACTGTAACAATTCTTGGAGGTAAACCTAAATCATCAGCTCTTTCAACTTTTGTACGCCGTAGCATAATATTTTTCAATAATGTTTGAATATTATTAAATGATTCTAAACCAGGTCCTTCAATACCAAATTTTAAAATATTTTTTAACATAAAATGATTAAAAAAATTTGTATGTTGCATTATAACATGATTACATCTATCACAATGCATATTATCTGAAAATTTCCATTCTTTAGATGCACAATCACATTTAGTACAAAAATACATTGAGAATGGTTCTATATCTAAAAATCTGATTAATGAATACATTTCACCAATTCTATTCTGTAAAGGTGTACCTGTTAGACACCATCTTTTTTCAGTATTTAAAGCGTTAACAGCTCTAGCGGTATTACTTGTTCTATCTTTAATATTATGTGCTTCATCTAAAATAACTCTATAAAATGGGAAATTATGTAAAGCAGATTTTTCTTTTACTAAACCATTTTTTCTTCTAAAACCATAAGTTTGTTTTCTAAATACCGATTCTAATACAGCAAAAGTAGTTAAAATAACATTAAATTCATCTAATTTGTGAATATCTGAAGTTCTATTACCACCATGATATACATAAGTAGTAAGAGCACCATTAGTATGTTGTTCTATTTCATTTTTCCATTGCATGATAGCCACAGTAGGTGCAACGACTAAAGTTCTTCTTTTTACGGATGGATCATCAAGATCACTCATCAATAAAGCGATCGTTTGTATAGTCTTACCCATACCCATTTCATCGGCAAGTATACCACCATTATAAGGTGAATTATTCTCTTGGTTAAGTAACCAATGTAAACCTTCTAGTTGAAAGGGTAGAAGTTTTGTCTTCATATAACCTGGTTGTTGAGCTCTAATAGGTTCATATTTAGGACTATTTTGAAGTGTTGGAAAAACTTCTTTCAAATATGGATGATTTTCATATAATCTCAGAGTATTACGTTCATAAGGAGTAACCTTTGGTTTTGCAGGTTTCTTCTTTCTCTTTGTTGTTGTCTTAGATTTAGAATTAGATTTTGGTTTAGCCTTTTTTGATTTATTATCAATATTATTATCATTTTTTCTTTTACGTTTAGTAGCCAAAGGCCTATCTTCTTGATCTGAGTCACTTTTAACATTAGTAGTATCAGTTAAATCGATATATTCCGCGGTAGGACTTTCATCGTTAACAGCCGTGTTGTTATCATCGTCTTCGTCGTATTCTTGATCGTTTTTCACTGCAACATCGTCAATAACAAAATCTTGATCAGCTATCTCAATAATACTATCATCAGAGTCAGTAGGATCTTTATACGATGCTACTTTTTGTCTAGCAGTTCTGCTCTCTGACCTAGTTTTTCTCTTACGAATGAAACCACCTTCCATGACTAATTTGTCTAATCTATTGAAAAATAAAATACACAAAAATTTCTTAACGAAACTTTCAGATAGTTTATCCTGCACTGGCTATTCCCAGTTTTGATCAAAGTAGCTAGCAAGAAATCAAGTAGAAACTGTTACTCATTAATTAATCCAAGATATCCAACACTATCTATTTGAAAAATAAACAAGAATACTATCAATAATATAGGGTAGAAAATGCGCAGTCATACGATCGCAGAATGTATCCAAGATTTGGCGCATCGGTAAATTCTGTAAATACAGAAAAAATGACTAACTACCGAAAATTTTCCAACGATATTAAAAAGTGAGCAAGTTAACGGTTATAACACCAGTTAGTTCCATAAAGGTGGTTTAATGTGGGTAAGCCCTTGAAATCGGAAAGCCGGAAGGCTAAAGGATATTTAATCTCTCATATAGATGCCATTCTTGTATCAGTTGCGACATGTTACGAAGTAATGTTACCGGCAATGTGGGGAATAGATTTGTCTTAGTGGGAATCGAGTTTGAAATATTACTTATTGGGTACACTTGAGAGGTGGAACCCTCCATATATCGGATGTAATTAGATGATAGATGAATGTGTAGATTTATTTATACCTAGGGGGAATGTAAGAGCAATGATTTAACCAGTAATTCACCGTGTTCAAACGTTCTTCAAGCGCGGTTCAGTAACTAACACATACCTTTCTGCAGTAGATATTCCTTGGGTATGCAGTATCTTGCGTAAAAACTAAGCAATAGTCCCTTCTGATTGACTAATTGTAGCCGTATACGGGCATTTCCTCCTTCTTAAAATTATATCCGCTGTAGGTTGGTCCATTAATAACGTTATGATAACTCTATTTGTTGGACCAACAGATGATAGTTATATATATAATAATACTTACACTTCTGCGAGCATATGACGGATATACTTAAATGTCAGTAGAAAGGGACCTATTGTTATTATCATTCCATTAGTAAATACCTTGCTAAATACCACACCTCCTTGGGGATTAAACCAATATAGGAAATAAATAGTTTCTAGAATTTTGTGAAAAATAATAATATAACTCATAGTTAATACATTGGAGAACCGATATTGAATAAATAAAATGTATCACTAGATAGCTTCTTTGTGGTCGGAAATACACGTCTTTCTTCATCACAGAATCATACGTTTGAATTACACAAGCAATGGACCCTCCAGCCATTCTCCAAGTCTTGTTATTTTATTTTTTTTTATTTGTTATTATTATTATTATTATTATTATGATAATAATTTATTTTTACTTGTTATTACTAGACACATTCATAATCAACAAGGGTGAAAAAATGTAATATTATTATTCTCTTGTATTCCATAAACCGGTTATTAATTATTATTCCTTTGATTCGTAAGTAGTAGTTTATCTATTTTTATTTTTAAATTTTTTTGTTTTTATTTTTCAATATATTTAAGTAATTGAAAACAAAGCATCTATCTTATCAAAAGTAAATAGTATTAATTAGACAAATGAAAAAAAAAATATAATTATTATTATCAATATCTTTCTTTTTAATCAAAGGCCGTAAACTAATTAATTATATTTTCAAAAAAAGAGATTATCAACAATCTTAATCTTCAATTAAATTTAATCGGGTTTACCTATCATAGTAATATTTTAGTTTTTATTTTTAAAATAATTGGAAACATAAGATATTCAATATTATAATAAAAACTTGGCAAAGACAACAACAAAGAAAAGAGAAACTAATAAAAAATATACTTATAAATATATTTTTGTAATTATAGTCATTTTTTTTTATTTTTCAATGGGGCCTAGTAATAATAATAAATTTCCATCAACATTATTATCTGAATTATTAGAGACGAATAATAACAGTAAAATAAAAAAATCAAATACTGTTAAAAAAAAAAGAAAAAAATATTCTCAAATAATATTTAAAAATCAAAATATTGAAACACTTCAATATGAACTTTTACAAAATAGGCCGAATTCAATAAATGATGATAATCATCATGATAATGATATTTTACCAATGTCGTCGTCATCTTCAAATAATATTAACATATTAAATGATTCTAATGAAGCTAGTCCTAAAAGTTTTATATTAACGAATAGAAAAGCAACACAATCTCCAACGTATAGTATATTATCTGATAAATCATCTGAAAGATTATTTCATGATGAGACACCAGATATGATAAGTAAATCAATTTCTGAAACATGGTATTGTATAGGATCATTTGCAAATACATTAGGTGAACCAAATAAAGCATTAAATGCATATAATACATCAATACAATATAATCCTAGATTTACTGATGCAATAATGGCATTAGGAAATTTATATTTTTCACGAGATATGTTTAATTTTGCAATTAAATACTATCAACGTGCATTAGATATTAATGATAAAATAATTGAAGCATGGCTAAGTAAAGCACAATCATATTTATTAATGAATGATTTATCCAAAGCATTTGAAGCATATCAAGATGCATTACAACATTTAGATGATCCAAATATACCTAAGTTATGGCATGGTATTGGTGTATTATATGCAAAATTTGGTACGATAGAATATGCTAAAAAAGCATTTGAAAGAGTAATAAATATTGATCCAAAATATGATAAAGTTAATGAAGTATATTTTAGGTTAGGTATAATATACAAATATGAAAAAAATTGGAGTGATTCAATATATTGTTTTCAAAAGATAATAACATGCCCACCAATTCCATTAGATGATACAGATATTTGGTTTCAATTAGGATGTACATATGGTAGTTTAGGTGATTTAAATCAAGCAAAGGAATCATTTGAGAAATCAATTAATGGTAAACCAAAATATTCAAAAGCATTACAACAATTAGGACATTTATATGATATACAAGAATCAATTTTTTATAATCCAAATATAGCTGTTGAATATTTATTAAAGGCAATTGATATTAATAGTGAAGATTGTGTCACATGGTATTTATTAGGACGTGCACAAATGGATTGTGGTGATACATTAGGATCAATTGAAACATATCAAAAAGCTATTAATATTGAACCAATGGAATCAATATTTTGGTGTTCATTAGGTAATTCATATTATCAAATTGGTAAATTGGAGGATACATTAGAGGCATATTTGAAATGTATAAGATTAAATCCATATATTAGTGAAGTTTGGTATAATTTAGGTGTATTATATGAGATAACATGTGAGAACCAAATACAGAAAGCTATTGATGCATATTTAAAAGCGTATAATTTAGATTCAAGGAATATTCATATTTTTAAAAGGTTAAGTAAATTAACTGATAAGGAAGAAAAGAATGGGGAAAGTGATAAGTGGGAAAATGTTGATGATATAATAAACATTGAGGATCAAAGTAGTGAAGAAGAGGAGGAAAAGAAGAAGAATAAAGAAACGAGAAGTAGTAGTAATGATGATAATGATATGGTATTATTAGAACCTAGTTTAAAAACGTCAAAGATAATGATAAATGATTATATTTGTTGTGAACCGAATACAATAAAGATAACAGAACATATAAATGAATAATAATAATTATGAATTCAATACTAATAAAGTTTTCATTCTATTTTATATTTATGTTTTTTTATTTTTATTTTATTTTCTTTTATTTTCATTTTTTTTGGCTTTTTCATATTATTTATTTTTTTGGCAATCAATCAATATTTCTTAATTATGAGTATATTATCATTGAAGAAAAGCAAAATAGTACTTTAAAGGAGAGGTATCTATCAATGATAAACGAGAAGAGTGTATCATATAGTCAAAGATGGTATAAATTATCCAAAGATTTAGAAATTAGACAAAAAAAACCGATAAGTTTTTCAATTCTTTTCATTTCAATATTCTGAAAAGAAAGAAGTATTAAAAAAATAGAAAGAAAAAGAATAAAATTTCAAATGAAATACGTGGATATATTTTCAATATGATATTCATTTCTAAAGAATAAACAATATTATCATATCACAATGTTTTTCTTAGAGGTATAATATTTATTAGAGAGCTTTTTTTTTTCACAGCAGAGGGCATATACCGTGATTTATCAAAGAGTGTAAAAATTCCAAGATATGTTACATAATGCCATAAAACATTCCAGTATATAGAAACATACTTGGAACAACCCTATAAAAAAGTATCATGAGAGAGAGTATTATTATATCTAATCAACGAAAAACAAGATTTATTAAGAAAGAAGCGAGCATAAGAGTAATTGAGGTATAGTGTCATACCATCCAAGCATACACACACACACACAAATATATATATATATACATACATCAATGCATATATACGAGTATACACCGACAACAACAGCATATAGATATACATCATTACAAGCTGCACAATGATAGACGATAGTTCCCACCCAACAGTCTTTCTGCCTGGGGCTAGAGAGAGCAGAATGATCTGGCAGCCGTTTCCTGCACCGAACGCGGCAGGCTCATCCCACTGGACGGGGCTCTCGTCGCAGAAGGCCGCGCAGCACAGGCTCAGGAAAATTGCAGGAAAATTGTCTGCAAAGGGCGTTTCTGGACAGATCTGCTGCTGGCACCCTGACGATGACTGCAATAGCGTGTATCTGGCTCTGCTGCTGGGAGAGTGAGCCTGGGATCCGTGGCGTGTTTCTCTGTCTAGAAGCATCCGCCTAGTAATATTATATTATATAATACTGGTGGGAATATGTCCTGTTTGATACATTCTGGGGTTATCCAGTGCATGTTTCTATGCTTGTATACCTGTATTTGTATATGTAGATAAGTATGCTTGTGTTGGTTGCTAGATCTGGATCTATGCAGTTGTTGTGTCAGGGTTCTCTTATTAATCTTATCTATGCTACTTTGAGTAACTTTATCTTTTCTGTAAGGGTTTCTAGAATAATCTTATTCTCTAATATATCTTCTATAGTTACACTTTAAATTAACGTATCAGAATCAAAAAGCATGATAAAATAAATTATAATATCATATAGGATCCTTCCTATATTATATTTATAATCTTAATACTTTATTATATTTTACTTCTCTCTTTCTTGTCATTTCAACATATCCAATATAATTCATTACCCAAATTTAATCAAAGCATCTCTTATTAATAATTTAATATACTTTATCAATCATATTTCAAGTTTTTTTTTTTTCTTCTTTAGACATTTTGAAATTTTTTTTTCAATTTTTTGATTAATTATTCAATAAGGAAAAAAAAAAATAATTGGATTTTTATCAAAAATTCAAAAATAAAATTAAATAAAACATCGTATATTTAATAATATTCAATTTTAATTTAATCATTATTTATTAATTCAATTTTTAACAAAAAAAAAATATAATAATATTTTTTTTTATATTAAAAAAAAGAAATAAAAAATAAATTACACGCATAAAATATAATAATGTTAATTATTAATCTAACAATTTTTTTATTATGAATCATAATAAATTTATCATTCATAATGGTCATGATAATAACAACACAGATACTATTACTAGTAATTTATCATTGACTTGGTTATCTATTGCATCTTTAGCAAATTTATTAGGTGATTTAGATCAAACTATTAACGCTTATCATATGTCATTATATTATAATCCATCATGTTTAACTTCATTAATTTATTTTGGCAATTTTTATTTATCTAAAATGATGTTTCAACATGCTATTTTATATTATCAAAATGCTTTAATTATTGATAATAAATTATTTGATGTTTGGCTAAATATTGGTAATTGTTATTTTTTTATTAATGATTTATCAAATTCATTTAAATCTTATCAAAAAGCATTACAATTATTAGATGATCCAAATAATTCAAAATTATGGTATTATATCGGTATCTTATATACCAAATTAAATTCATTTGAATTTGCTAAAAAATCTTTTTTGAGAGTTATTAATATTAATCCAATTTTTGATAAAAATTTTGATATTTATCTTAAATTAGCTCAAATTTATAAATTTGAAAAAAATTATTATATTTCAATTGATTATTTTAAAAAAATAATTAATTTAAATTATTCTTCTTCAAATTATGATAATTCAATGATTTATTTTCAAATTGGGAAAAATTATTATCAATTAAATGATTTTATTAATTCAAGAAAATATTTTGAAAAATCAATTATTATTAATCCAAATTTTTTTATTACTTTGTTACAATTAGGTCATTTATATGATAATTTTTTTAATAATCCAATTAAATCAATCAATTATTTATTACGCGCAATTAATATTAATTCAAATTATTCAATTACTTGGTATCTTTTAGCAAAAGCACAATTAAATTCTGAAAAATTTATTGATTCATTTAATTCATTTCAAAAAGCAATTATTAGAGATCCATTTCAACCTATATTTTGGTGTTCATTAGGTATTTTATATTTTAAAATCGGTCAATTTAATGATACTTTAGATGCTTATACTAGATCAATACGGCATAATCCATTCATTAGTGAAACTTGGTATAATTTAGGTATTTTATATGAATCATTAGAAAATATTAATAATCATTTTGATAATGCAATATTTGCTTATAAAAAATCAATTATTTTAAATTCAAAACAAGCATTAGCAATTGATAGATTAAATTTTTTAAAAAGAAAATTTAAAAATAAAGGAAAATCATCAATTAAATTAACCAGCAGTAATAATAATCTTACACCAATACATCCAAATATTGATTCAATATTAAATGATTTAGATGATATGGTTGATAATATTAAACCAATAATATGATATACTATTTTAAAACTATCTCAAAAATACTCCAATTGATAACATAATATACTATATTTGAAATTATTCAACGTAGTATATGATATACCCGACAATATTCGACGCGCTAAATAATGATGATATATTTGAAATTATTCATTATAATCTGAAAATACTTAATTCATTTTTATGATACATCTGAAATTATCCAGTTCAGTATATGATATATCTTAAATTACTCCAGTGCAGTATATGAAGTATCTAGCAACACTCAAGCACTTATTAATATATCCAACGGTATTTTAATGCTGTGTAACTGGTATATTTGAATTTATTCAATTCACAGTAAATATATTTTATCTACTAATACCTAAAAGGTTTGATCATATTTATGAATATAGTAGTGAATTCATAATATGATATATTTGAAATTATCCAATGCACTAAATGATTTATTCAAATAATATTTTACATTGACTAGCCATATTAAACTCAATAAACCCTATAATTTTAATTTTTTCAAGACAATATATGATATATTCGAATTTCAGTGTAAAAGACAGGCCATATGATAATATTCATTATTTTTGAATATATATATCTGATATATTAATACACTTTGGCACTACTCAATTTATTATATGGTAAACATGATAATAATACATTATTTGGTATACCTGAAAATATGCAACTAATTGTATGATAAACTTAACATCACATCAGTAATATTTCGGTATATTCAGAAGTATTCAACATGTTCAATGAAACTCATTTAGTAAAGCATATGATGATATATTTTCAATTATTCAGAGAAGCAAATTTTTTCATCTAATAATTCTCAATCAATTTTTTGATATACCCAGTATTGTTTAATACTCTAAATGATGTATTTGAACATAATATGTGCAATTTATGATATTATAGTATTCAGTACATTGTATACTATGGCCAAATAATACTCAATTCATCATATGATATATTTCGTAATATTCAATGGATTAGACGACGCATCCAACAACACTTAATACATGAATTGATAACTTTAGAAATTCTCAATTCTTCTTTATTTGAGGTATCATGAAGTATTCAGTGGAATAGATAATATGCTCAACAATACTTAATACATTATCACTCGATGCATATGAAAATGCTCAATATTTCATTAAATGTTTTTTTTAGACAAAATAATCATATTTGCATATATGATGAAATAATTCACTCAGATAGGTGTTCATTGCATCAGATATACACAATACTATGTATATTGTACATTAAATTATGGCATAGATAACAACATTTTCTATCGAAAGAAAAAACTATGTTTGTAAAAACTAGATTATAATAATCATGTCATCAAAACAAACTAAACCTCACTTCACATAGATTCAATTTTGAGATTAATAATTGATTTTTGGTAGAAGTAAATTAAAAAAATATGTTATATTTGAAAGATCATCTATATTTTTCTTCTTTTAAAAAATATACTTCAATTTTTTCTTCTATTTTTTTTTTAAAAAGAGACGCAGATATTTTTTTTTTTATAGAGATATAAACATGGTTCTATAGTTAATAAAGATACAATTGTTCTTATATCATTATTATTGAATGCAACAAGAATATTCAAAATTCGTAAATGTCAAAATAACATATTGCTACTTCTTGGAAATAAATGATTTTACCCAGTTATCTCTAAAGATCTAAATTAAGAAACATTATATACACTTATATCATCGATTATATATACTTTTGTTTGTTAAACTGAATTTATACTGAAATAACTCACCAACTTATCAATACCCCTCATTACTCAATTGCAAAATTTCAATATTGCATTACAGTAGTTACGTAATCGTGCGCTAGTTATTTTTTGCTAGCGGGATTTTAAGCTGCCTTCATCTCATTCATCCTAAGTAATTTGCCTAATAAAGGAAAAAATTATAACCACGTGATGCACATCAATGCCACTATTATTGGTTTTATGTCTTTATTATAAGCTTTAGATATTCATTGAGTTGATATTAAGCAATTAAACACAAATATTAAATTCGTATGCTTTAGCTAAGGGTGCTTATATTTCCCTAGTAAAAGCATATGAATTTCTTACATTCTATCTCTTTCGATACTTTAAATAATATTTATATATTTTGTAATAGTTATAGGATAATCTGGCATTTATTAAAGAATAATTGTAAATGTACTTCAGTTTCAAAGGTTCATCTTAATACATAAGGAATATATGATTTTAAATGTTGTGCAAACCCGTACACCACATATAAAACCAGAATTCAAAAAATAAAATTAAAATTCGACACCAGCAGGATTTGAACCAGCGCGGGCAGAGCCCAACAGATTTCAAGTCTGTCGCCTTAACCACTCGGCCATAGTGCCTTAATTTAAAATTTTCAAAGAACTGATCCAACATACAAAGGGATGTAATATTTTCTTTAATCTATTCTTTTGAGGTAAAACAGTTATAAATTAAGAACAAAAAATTATCTAGGATTTGAAGGCTTAACATATAATAAATATGTTGAATTATATTCTGAGTCTATATACAGTTATAATAACGTAGTTCCTAATTAGGAAGTATGTTATGATAACTAGTACTGTATAATAAAAAAGTAAAACGTATATAAGCAGAACATATTATTCACAAGAATAAAATGTTCTCTCCCTCTTTCTATATAGTGTTATATAAAAGAGGA
>JAKTVU010000064.1:0-48702 GCA_030581855.1 Yueomyces sinensis
GCTAGATTGAGATCTTGATCTTGCCACTGACTGCTAGTCCCCTGAGTCCCTGGACTCCTGAAGCCCCTGGAACCCCTGGACCCCTGATATCTATGGTCTGATATCATCGAGTGCCCTAATTCATATATTCGGACATACCGAGGTTATCACCGAACACATAGCAATGTGACCTTAATAGATGAGCTAACCTATCTCATTCTATTACATTTTCGAATTTAGGCACTATGGCCGAGTGGTTAAGGCGACAGACTTGAAATCTGTTGGGCTCTGCCCGCGCTGGTTCAAATCCTGCTGGTGTCGAATTTTAATTTTATTTTTTGGATTCTGGTTTTGCATGTGGTGTACGGGTGTTTAATGATAATTCTATTTAAATCAAATATTTAGTCATATACAATAATTATAACCAGAACTACAACAATATTAATATTCTAATTATTTTCAATACCATATATATAAAGATATGTTATTATATCCTCTATTTATTGTCCCTTCCTTTTATCCTTTTATTATATAATTTAAATTCCGTTCATCCGGCGGTTATTTTTAAAATGGCAAAAATATTATTTAGATCCATTTACCCGTAAAAAATATTGAATCTAGAAATCATATATAAATAAAGCAATTGTAAAAGATATTAATATTATTTCTCAAATTCTTATCTTATAAATTAAAAAAAGAAAGAATATATATATATATAAAATTAAAAAAATTAGATATTATTAATAATGCCTTCTACAACTACAAATGAATTTTCTACTATGAATTCTTCTTTAAAAGATGAAGCAAACAAAATTGATAAATGGTGGAATACTAAACGTTTTGATGGTGTAAAACGTCCATATACTTCAATGGATATTGCTGTTCGTCGTGGTACTTTCCCTGTTTTAACTTATCCAAGTACCGTTATGTCAAGAAAATTATTTAAAATTTTAAAAAATCATCAATTAGCTAAAACTGCTTCACGTACTTTTGGTGTTTTAGATCCTGTTCAATTAACACAAATGGCTAAATATTTAGATACAATTTATATCTCTGGTTGGCAATGTTCTTCTACTGCTAGTTCTACAAATGAACCTGGTCCTGATTTAGCTGATTACCCAATGGATACTGTACCAAATAAAGTTGATCATATCTTTAAAGCACAATTGTTTCATGATAGAAAACAATTAGAGAATAGAAGTAAAGCTAAAAATGAAAAAGAATTAACTGAAATGGGACCTGAAATTGATTATTTAAGACCAATTGTAGCTGATGCTGATGCTGGTCATGGTGGTTTAACTGCTGTTTTTAAATTAACAAAATTATTTATTGAAAAAGGTGCTGCTGGTATTCATATGGAAGATCAAACTAGTACTAATAAAAAATGTGGCCATATGGCTGGTAGATGTGTTATCCCTGTTCAAGAACATGTTAGTCGTTTAATTACAATTAGAATGTGTGCTGATATTATGGGTAGTGAATTATTAATTGTAGCTAGAACCGATAGTGAAGAAGCAACATTAATCAATTCAACTATTGATGTTAGAGATCATTATTTTATCATTGGTGCTACAAATCCTGAAGTTGAAGATGAACCATTTGCTGAATATATGAATAATGTTATTAATAATCGTACTTATAATAATAATGAAGATTTAAGTCAATTAGAAGAAAATTGGAATAAAAAAGCAGGATTAAAATTATTTAATGAAGCATTTGCGGATGAAGTTAATAAAAATGATAATATTAAGAATAAGAAAGAAATTATTGATAAATTTAATTCACAAGTTGGTCCATATGATGGTATATCAAATAGAAAAGCACAAAAAATTTGTAAAGAATTAATCGGTTATGAAATTTATTTTAATTGGGATGTTTGTCGTGTTAGAGAAGGTCTATACCGTTACAAAGGTGGTACTAAATGTTCAATTATGAGGGCAAGAGCATTTGCACCATATAGTGATTTAGTTTGGATGGAATCAAATTTACCAGATTTTGAACAAGCAAGAGAATTTGCAGAAGGTGTCAAAGAGAAATTCCCAAATAAATGGATGGCATATAATTTATCACCATCATTCAATTGGACTAAGGCTATGTCAGTTAAAGAACAAGAGACATTTATTAACAGATTGGCTTCATTAGGTTATGTATGGCAATTCATCACTTTAGCAGGTCTTCACACATCCGCCTTAGCAACCAGTATGTTTAGTAAGAAATTTGTTCAAGATGGTATGAAAGCATATGCACAAGATGTACAACAACGTGAGATCGATGAAGGTGTAGACATCGTCAAGCACCAGAAATGGAGTGGTGCCGAGTACATTGACGGATTATTAAAACTAGCCCTGGGCGGTGCCAGTGCAACAGCTGCCATGGGCCACGGTGTCACCGAAGACCAATTTACCTCCAAGTTATAAACCATGCACCCTCTGTAGCAAAATACCCTTTTATTTAGATATCGTCTCACTGTAAATATCATCTGTATAGCCCTATAAAAGCCTATCCAAGCTGAAACAAAACATGCACTTGGCGTCATCAACAAGAAAACCGGAGATTCCCACCGTAACCGTGGCAAGCCCCCGAAACTTCCAGCAAAGCGCAGGATGAAAAATTTTTCCGCCTGTGACTGCGTCTTCAAGAATCGAAAAATTTTCTAGTCACCTGAAATTCAGTCAGTCACCTACCTCATCGCCCGCTAGATCGATCACCATCGATTTTTTTTTCATCTTGATCAGAGGTATTATTAACATCGATTGTGTTGATATTTTAACTTTTGCGTTTTTGCATTGTAGTATTTTGCGATTGGTATTCATATTGTTAATTAATATCATTCTCTCACTTCCAAGTTCATTCCAACTGTAACAACAAACCATATCCATTCATCTATAGAATCGCTGAATAAAACCTCAAAGCCACATATTCTATTTTTATCACACATTACAAACTTTTTTTTTTTCTTTACTTCATTTTTTTTATCTCTTCACAATACCATTAAAGTTGTTCAAGGCTTCTAGATCACATACTGATAACTTGTAACTTCTTCTACTCTCACTTTTTTTTTTCCATTATTATTTTCCCAGTTTAATATCATACGCCATCCCATACACCTTTCTATTCCTGTTAAATATCTATTCTAATGAACAATGGGTTTACTTCAAATGCCTACGCCCATTAACTCGGTTCAGCAAAGTTATAAAATTCATAAACCTTCAGGTAATGGTACTACACATAAGATAAGAGAACAATTGAACTTTACTGATGATAAAAAATGGAAACAATTCTCTTCACGTAGATTAGAATTAATTGATAAATTCGGTTTATCTCATCGTAAAGCAAGTGAACAAGATGATAATATTAGACAAATTGCTACTATATTAAGAACAGAGTTTAATTATCCATTAAGTTCTGCAGGTGAATTTGAAAAATTAGTAACTGCCGCTGTTCAATCAGTTAGACGTAATAGAAAAAGATCTAAAAAACGTTATAATAATTTGTTAGATCCACAACAACAACATCAAACTCGCTTTCGTTCTCATTTACCAACAAATTTAATGGGTGATTATACTTCAGATGAAGATTCAATATCAAGAACTGCATCACCTTTATCTTCAATACTTAATGACACTACAAATGCTATTCCTCCTTCAAATTTACAACAGTCTTTATCAAATACTTTACCAAATATTAGAAGAATGGCTTCTCCGCATGAAATGGATGATATCGCATTATCTATGGTTCAACCACATTTACAATCAAATTTATTAAATCAACAACAAAAATTGAATAATAATCAAAATTCTTTCCCACAACAACAATTATCTCCTCAGAATTTTTTTCAACAACAACAGCAAGCTCTTTCTACTTCTTCTACTATTCAAGGTAATAACAATAATATAACAACTACTACTAGTCAAAAATATGATGAAATTTTAAAAGCAATCATATATGATATAGTTAATAATATTGTACCTTTATCCGAACAATCTATAAATGATGAAAATAAAAATGGTTTAAATTTAACAGATTTCGCTTTATCAACAAATAATTCACAACTTTTATCAATTAATAATAACAATAATAACAATTCTATGGATAATAGTAGATCAAGTTCACCAAATCAAAATTTACAAAATATTCCATTCTTTTTAAAAGAGAAATTATTATTGAATATTCAAAAATCTCGTACTTGTTTAGAATTATCATCACAAAGTTCTTTTGATTTATATTCAAATTTAGAATCATTAGGTTCAACTTCAATTAAATCGGCTATTCATTTTGTATTAGAAAGATTTTTCTCAAATTTAAATGCATCTTCAATGAATTATGTTTTCTTTAAAGTATCTTCAACTGAAGGTTTAGCTAATATATCAAATCAATTATTCTCTCAAGCGACAAAAAGAGATTTAAATCAATTACCTGATGAATTTGTTAAATTAAGATTATTAAATCTTTTAGTAGGTGCATTAATTAAGGATTATGGTTTTGAATGTATTTATCCATTTTCAGAGATTTTACATCAAGTTATTACTCGTCAATATCCATTAGTATTATCAAATAATAATGATATTAGTAACAGTAACAGTAATATTAATCCTAATACAAATATGTCTTCAAATAATATGATTGGTCCATCAACAATATTATCCACATTACCAATGAAACCACAATTAGCTAGTCAAGCATTAGGTAAAAGGGTTATAATTCAATTTAGAGAACAACAACAACAATTTGTTTTCCCATTATTAAGTAATGGTGCACCAACAGTTAGTGAAGTAATTGATAATTGTCGTTCATTATTTAAAATATCTGAAGAATTAAAGAGTAATTTATTCTTATTTCATAATAATCTACCAATTCATAAAGATTTTGAATTAGCATCATTATTTAATAATTTTTCTCGTGATGAATTGTTATTAGAATTAAGAGAATTAAATGAAAAACCAAGAGAATTACCACAACCTCAACAAAATTTTCAACCAATGGCTGATTCAACTGAAAATAGTTCAATGAACGGATTACCTGCTACACCATTTCTACCATCAAGGGCAACTACACCATATCCATCTATCTTATCACCACCTTTGCATAATATAAGTAGATCAACTACACCATCATTTGCTACATTATTAAATGGAACAAATTCAACAACTGTAGCACCAATTGCTCGTAAACCACAAATAATAACTACTCCACCATTAGATCGACCTTCGTCATCTTTTAGTAATCAACCATCAACTACAAACAATAGCATTTCATTAACTCAACAAAATGATGATAATAAAGATGAAGAAGAAATTGAAAATCATAATAAAATAAATATATCTAATGATGAAATTAAAAAAGAGGATAAAGATGAAGGAGAGGAAGAAGATATGGATGAAGTAAATAAAAATAATAAAAAAGAAGTTGATGGATTAAAAATGTTAAGTACGATATCATCATTAATTAATGAAGATGAAGTACCAACGGCTACTACTACACACGACGAAGAGAAAGGGGAAGATACACAACCAAAGACTTTATTAACAGCACCTGTTCCATCAAGACCTATCACACCACCAGTAATTGGTAATGGAGAGGATAAAGAAAAGATCCCATCCATTGAGGCTAAGAATGAACTCCGCCAACCATTACTATGAAATTAGAAAGATAAAATCTAATTAGCAAAACTGAAAAAAAAAACAACTCATATATAAATAAAAAAAAAAGTTTGTTTAATTAAGATAGGCATATTATTAGTATTATTATTATAAAATATAATATATGTATAAATAAAAAAAGAAAAAAATTGTATTATAGTATAAAAAAAAAGAAAACATATGTACAGAAGTATATAGATAAAAAAATATTGTTTGCATTATAATGGTATATGCGTGTGGGGGTGATTGTGTGTGTGTATAATTATATAGAATATTTATATAAGAATATATGATAAATTAAGTAAGAGAATGAATGTGAAATAATTTACAAAGAAGAATGAAAAAAAAGTGTGTTATGGGGGAGGATAAATATAGTCTATTATTAATTTATAATTTTTCATCTTCTTTCCAAGGCGGCAATTCTGTAATTTTTAATTTATAATTCAATGAATATTCTTGATTATTCAGAGCAGATAATGCTAAATCTTTTAAATCTTTTGAATGGAAACCTATTATAGCTTTTGATACTATAGCATTGATATATTTAGTTTTGAACGGATCTTCATTTGAATCATTGTTGTTAGTGTTACTAATACTATTACTGTCGCTATCAATATCATGAAGTTTATTATCATCTCCGACTACGCGTACAGTAATACCGATGTCAAATTGTGAATTTATTTCTGAAGATGGCATTGAATCATTAATTGATTCACTAGTAGTGGTATTATCATCAATAGCATCTTTTGAATCAGTATTATCATTAGTATCTTTTGAATAAATTATTTTCATTATCTCTTCATGATCTTCATAGACGCCTACATAAAATTCTTCAATTTCTCTTAATTTTTTAGTATCAGACATTGAAGGTGAAGAAGATACATAATTTAATAAAGTTGGACATTTTAATTTAATATAATCTTTTAAAATTGACCATCTTAATTTACTTTGAAATTTATTTGGATTTTCAATATGAATAGTATTAATATCTGATTCATTATTAATATCTAAAAATTGAATTAAATTTTTCCTTTGATTATTAATATTTTTATCTCTTAATGAAGTAAAATCAGAAGATAAAGAATCCAGTATTAGAAAAGGTGGGAAATTTTCTAATAGCAATTGATACATATTTCTATTAGTCATTTGTTTTCTAAAATTTTTTTCATTAAAAATTTGTCTTAAACGACGTTTATTAGGTTGTGCAATTAAATTAATGTCTGTATTATGAGTATCTGGTGAAGTAGAGGAAGAAATGGAAGTTGATGTGGTATTAGATGAAAGTTGTTTCTTCTGGATATTATTATTATTGTTTATGTTATTATTGTTAATATTGGTATTTGGTGGAGTATTAATAAAAAATTGATTTTGATTTTGAGATTGATTAATAGTATTCGGTATAAATTGGAAAACATATAATTGATATAAATCCCATTGAAAATTATTTAAAATATTAATTAATCTATTAATTTGATCCCAATTTAGATTTTTTTTCTTTAAAAATACAATACAACTATTAAAAGTTAAAAAAGGTGGTATAATTGAAGTTAATGGTGGTAATAAAAATACTTTTAGAATATTAGTATGATGTATAATACCACCGATAAGATATTTAACATCTTTCCAAGATTTGTTTGGTGGTAAATTATCAATTCTAATGATAATATTATTATTAAAATTAAAATTATTATGGTGATTATTATTATTAAATATTGGTATATTATTATTATTGATATTATTATTATTCCATGGAATAAAAGGTGGATAAATCATATTATTATTAGGATTGTTATTATTAATAAAGGGATTTAGATATAATTGATTATTATCAATATTATTAGTCATTATAAAAAAAGTAGTAGATAAAAAAAAAGTGAAAAAAGTTGATTAAATTAGTGACACGTTAATAATGGACAAGATATGGTATTATACTTATTTTTTTTTGATATTTCTCTATCTCTCTGCTGGACAACAACAAACGGTATTTATCATAAACACTATAACACGATCAATAGCATCAACGATATATATAAATACCCAAGAGCTAGAACACAATCGATGGATGAAAATGTGTGCTAATAATAATATTGAAAAATATCACACAAAAGAGACTCCGAGCCCCGAAATTAACAAAAATATGCTTATTGGGTAAATTTATTACAATTACCGCATGGGGCCCATCACCGTGTCCGTTTCTTTTTTATTGAAAAATTTCAGTCATTTTGCACGTCAGCAGCTCGTTTTTCTTTCCAAATTCACAGCAATGACGACGATAGTGAGTGTATTACGTAGTGCATTAAGGGGTGAGTGGTGGCCACGAACGCAGTGAGCCACGGTTTTTGGTTCTTTTTGCAAAAAGAACATCATGTGATGGGGAGTAGCAGTAGCGAAGGGAAATATGCTAGAGGTTATGGGAGAAGTGATAGTGGTAGTTATGGATACTAGTTATGCTTACCCTCTCGTATGGTATATTACCGTTTTATTAGTAGTAGTAGTATTGGTAGTAGTAGTAGTGTGGTTGGCGGCTTCGGAGAGTTGTAGATGGTCTGGGTTTATGTGTGGTGTGGGGGTGTATGACTCGGTAGAAATTGATATTTCAGTAATATTAATAATAATAATAGGAAGATGAGATATACAGAGAACTAGTGAGATCGGCACTGATACGTATACGATCGACTGGCTATTGTTATAATGCTCAATTATGTCTTCAATTGCCACTAGAAGAGTTGTGGTGACAGGCATGGGGTGTCTTACCCCAATTGGTAACAACGCTAATATCTCATGGAATAATCTTATTAATAATGTATCTGGTTTGATGCCATTGTCAAATTTACCTAATTATAATACTTTATTTAAACAATTTGATGATATTATTAACCCAAATATTAAAATTGGGTACATTCTAAACTTATTAAACAATAACAACAACAACAATAATAATCCCTTATTTGATAATTCATCAGATGATAGAAAACTAAATAGATTCACTAAATTAGCTTTATTAGCATCGTATGAAGCTTTAACTAATGCTAATCTGCTCATTAATAATACTTCTACTAATATTGTAGATACCGTTAATTTAAATTCTTTTGGTTGTAATATAGGTACGGGCATTGCATCTATTAATGACATTTATGATAATTCTTTATTATTATCACAAATTAATAATAATAATAAAAGGAAAAAAATATCTCCGTTTTTTATACCAAAGATTTTATCTAATATGGCTACAGGTAATGTATCTATTAAATTTAATTTAAAAGGTCCTTCTAATTCAATATCAAATGCTTGCGCGACAGGTAATAATTCAATTGGTGACGCCTACAATCTAATTAAATTAAATAAACAAGATATATCTATTGCTGGTGGTACTGATTCTTCTATTCATCCAATTACTATTACAGGTTTTAATAGATTGAAAAGTTTATCATTAAATAATTCTTCACCATTCGATAATGAAAGATCTGGCTTTATTTTATCTGAAGGTGCAGGTATCTTAATTGTTGAGGAATTAAATCATGCTTTGAATAGAGGTGTTGATAAAAATAATATTTTAGCTGAAATTATAGGTTATGGTCTATCAAATGATGCTTATCATATTACAACACCTGATATTAATGGTGACGGTGCAATGAGATCAATTAATATGGCTATTAATGAAGCTATTAATAATAATTTATTGTCATTAAATGATTTGAATAATATATATATTAATGCTCATGCTACTTCAACGAAATTAGGTGACCAAGCTGAACTTTTAGCTATTAAAAGATCTCTTTTGTACAATAACAACAACAACAATTCTTTGAATTTATTTATCTCTAGTAATAAAGGCTCAATCGGTCATTTATTAGGTGCTTCAGGTGCCGTTGAAGCTATTTTCACTATTAATTCTTTAAAATTTAATAAATTCCCAAATACTTTGAATTTGAAAAATTCAGATCAAATTGAAAATTATTTTAACAATTATGAAACTTCAAAGAATAACAACAGTATGACCTTAATCAAAGATAAACCAATTAAAGATATCCCAATTAATTATGCTTTATCAAATAGTTTCGGTTTTGGGGGTGCAAATACATCAATTCTATTTAAAAAATGGGATCCTAATAATATTTAAATTTACCAAAAAAAGAGATGACAACATTACAATTATATTATTTATGCTATTTACAATACTAACGACTTAAAATTTATTTTTAACTTTAAATTTTATTTTGCTAATAATTAATCTAATAAACATAAATCTAAAATTAGTTTTTTTTTTTTATTTATTTCATTTTTCAAAGTCCTTCCTCTTACCTTTGATTGATTGGCGAACGAATATTAATAACTAGTATGTATGTCCAATTATTACGATACAATTTTAATTTATTTTTTTTCTCGTATAGGGATTTACTTTTTCCGATTAATAGAGAGAATACTTACTTTCCCAGATTATTATTACAATTATTATTATTATTTTGTAAATAAAGAAATCTGACTCGGAATGCTAATAAAGATAGACATTTATTATCAATTGACTAAATGAATGCTAATACAGGAAATAAACAAAAGATAGAATCATAATAAGAGACTTGTTTTATTTTGAGAAAAATATTATCTACCAAAATATTTTAATTCTAATGGTCTAACAATATTATAAATGATAAATGACCATGACATACCCATTTCAAAACCAATATCACCACCGTATTTACCAATCAATCTACCAATCTCACCTTCCCAATATGTTTGTACCATACCTAAAGCAACACCGAATGCACCAACAATTAATCCTGATACACCTGCAATACCAATTGGTAATTTAGCACGATTATTCCAATCTTCTGAATGATAACTACTAAATTTACCCTTTCTGTAAATGAAATGTTCAGAACAACTCATTGCAACATAGATTGCTAAATAATAACCAATAGAATCCATAAAATAACCCATAAATGTTGAGAAATAGTAACAACATGGAATAGCAATACCTAAAACAACACCATTAGCGATTAAAGTCCATAAAATTCTTGGGAATTCATTAAATTTAGACCAAATAGCTGGAACTGATAATGAAATGGTATACATATTTGGAACATTATTAGCAATTGTTGAAATAGCGAATAATACACAACAGAAATCACCAAATGCATGTAATGAATTTTTAGATAAAACGGCATAAACAATACCACCACCACCATTTGATTTATATAAATCGGACCATTCTTGATTAACGACAACACCTGTACCACATGCAGCACCAATTAATTGCGAAAAGAATAATGGAAATGCAAGACCAAATACTAATGAAAAGAAAATTTTATATTTATTAGTGGATCTTGGCATATAAACGGTATAATCAGCTGCATAAGTAGTCCAACCAGAAGCGAAACCGAATGTTGCACAACCAAATGATAAAACACTACCAGCAGTAGTTGGACCACCAGTCCATGGACCTTCATTATATTGACCTGATTTATGTAATCTTGCAATGATAACTAAGAAAACTGCAAAATTTGGAATCCATGAATATTTTTCATAAATATGAATAACTTTATAACCGAAGAAACTAACTGCAACAGTACCACCGATAATAATTAAACAACCTGCCCAAAGTGGTGCATTATGTCCAGATGGACTATTAACTAAATTTAATAATTGTGCAGCGGCAACGGTATTAACGATACCCCAACCAGCACAAGCGATTGTATTAATGACAGCGAAAATTCTAGCAGTAGCATTACCAATTAAGAAACGAGATAAAACCATCTGTCTCATTGATAATTCAGCACCAAAGACAGAGAAGAATGCAACAAAGATTAAACCGAATAAATTGAAAAAAATACAAGTTAATGCAGCTTGACCAAAATTTAAACCATATACTGCAGTACCAAGGACACCAACTGAGAAAGAAGGTAAAACCATATTAGCAGAGAACCACATTGAAGCGGCATTAATTAAAGAATCATCATTTTTTTCTTCATCAGGGATTGGTTCAATACCATTTGTCTCACCAGGTAATTTAGCTAATATTCTTGAGATCCAATTTAATTTAGTCTCTTCAATGAATACATTAGCAGAATCATTTTCATCGATAATAATAGAATCATCTAAATCATCAGAGGTAGTAAAATAAGTTGCATTTTTTTTATCATCATTTTGTAATGGATTTTTCTCAAAATCTAAATTATTACCATATTCATTTAATTCATATTCATTTGAGTTATAAGTAATTTGATTATTATTATCCTTATTTGATTTATCAACTAAGTCATAATTTTCATAAGTTGTATGCATATCATCATTATCACTACCTAGTGTAGTAGGCTGATGATGGTCTCTATAACGCATTGAACTTTCCGGAAGATCGTCATCACGATTGATATTATTTGAATAATCCATTGTGATAGTAATCTATTTTATTTTTATATTAATTAGAAAATAAAAAAATTGCTTGGATGATAATGTATTTTTTTTTTGGTTTGTTTAAACTTTTTCTAAATTTGTCTTCAATAAAATGGAAAAAGATATAGTACAAGATTCAGATAGAAAAAAAAAATAAACAAGATCTGTCTTATATATACAGAAACAAGAGCTGAGTAACTAACTACCCTATAGGATATTTGCGATAACGAATCCAACGAGATGAGATGAGATGAGTATAATATCAGTTAATTTAGAGAATAATAATTTACTAAATTATTGAATTTTAAGAAAATTTTTCAGAAGAGATGCCCTTACTTACTACGAGAATTCCAAGCGAAGATAGTTAGTTACTCCTTCCAAAATCTACTTTTGGAAAGAAACTGGGAAAATTACTCGAAAAAGTAGAAAAGAT
This sequence comes from Yueomyces sinensis, assembly GCA_030581855.1. Taxonomy (NCBI): domain Eukaryota; kingdom Fungi; phylum Ascomycota; class Saccharomycetes; order Saccharomycetales; family Saccharomycetaceae; genus Yueomyces; species Yueomyces sinensis. Next base: position 12,442 of record JAKTVU010000064.1, read on the forward strand.
CGCGTGATCAGCTGACTCGAGAACTCACGTGACAAGTGACAGCAAATAGCGAAATTAGAATTAGCGAGGCGACAGTAACTGCCGTCCCGCGGAACCGAAGGCAAAAATTATTTAGTTGAATTGAAAAAAATCGACTTTTGCAGTAATAAATAATAATAAGGCTGAAGGCTGCTTTTTTTCCAGATACTTGAAGAAATATAGAAACCAGAGGAAGATTGAAGGTATTTTATATATATATACATATAGATTGATCTGATATCTTATTAGATAAGAGTGAAATGGTCATACGGATACACCAGGTAGAAAATTAGTTGATCTGTTGTTAAAAATACTATAGGATTGCTTCGTTATCCCCCCGCTTTATTATGCAACGATTGCTCTAATAATTGGCATATACATGAATATTAAAAAATGGAAGACACTTTGACAGATTTCTTACAGACAAATTCAAGCATGGACATGGATTTTGATTTCAATTTGGCTCTGGATACAGCTTTTGAGTTATTTGAAGAAGGTGAACAAGAGAATAAAGAATCATCACAAAATACTAGTATAGATGAAACACATGGTAAACTTATACCTATTAAGGAAGAAGAAGGTAATGATGAGTTAAATAATGCTATTGAATTGGCTTTTGATAAAAGTTCTAATGATAATTTTAATCTAAATGATAATAGTATTACTACTACTAATAGTAATAATAATAATTTTCTATTTAATAATGATAATAAAGTAACTAATATTCATGCTAATAACACTTTGTTATCTTTCAATGAATCTTTAGAATTAGCTAATTTCTTTGATGGGCTTCTTCAAGATAAGTTTGAATTAAATGAAGAAAATTCAAATAATAAAGCTACAGTTATGACTGAAAATATGGATAATTTATCATTAAATGAATATTACAATAATAATAATAACAACACTACTAATACTTTTCAATATCAATTACCAAGCCCAGATTTTAGTCGGCAAAATCATAAAGATGATTATAAAAATGTATTTGAATCAGGTTATATACCTTTACCAGATAATAAAATTCCAGAAATATCAATACAGGAAACTGAAATTCCAAATGATATTTTAAATGATAAAAATAAAGTTAAAAAATGGAAACATTTAAATTTAGAGAAAAAGAGAAGAAATAAAATTAATACTTTATTTAAAAGTTTAACTTCATTTATTAAATATCCAAGAATTGATCAAAAATCACAATCAACTGTAAGAACACCAAAACATGTATTATTAAATTATATCTTGGAAGATATTTATTCTTTGACAAATGCTAATAAAACTTTAGAACAAATTATTAATGATACTGCTTCAACTTCTTCATTAAATAATTCAAGTTTATCATTTCATTGAATTTGCATTACTTTAAAAAACAAAAAATCATTTTATTTTATTTTATTTCAATTCATTTATTTATATATATATATATAAATACATATACATTTATATCACATTTTTAATATTCTTAGTCTTTTAATCAAACACACAGAAATATATGTATATATATGTATAAATAAATTATATAGTCTTTTATAAATTATTCTTTCAAATAAATAATATCATTAATGATAACTTTGCATTTAAATTATTTATTATTATACATTTTAACTTATAAATTTAAATCATTCAAAATTTGTGTAGCTAATTCCTTATATAACCATGTATTACCAGATACTTTCTTGAAATGTACGCCCGCAAGTCCAACAATACGAACTTTAACAATATGAATCTCAAATTTAATTGGTTGTTTCTCTCTTTCTTCACTATTTTCATCGTTAATTTCATCATTCTCATTATCATCATTATTCTCTTTATTCATTATTTCAGCTCTTGAATTTGTTAATATATTTTCATCAGCATTGATATATTCTAATGATGCTGCTGAAACATCACCACCAGCATTAGGTTTCATTGGTGATATAACAGCTGATAAACTTCTAACATGACTTGGTGTCTCATTATTAATCATACCCATTGGTGACATTGGAATTGGTGGAACATTATTTGTCTCAGTTGGCCCATAGTATTTCAATGATCCTTGACGTTTAATAGAATTTCTACGTGATCTGGATCTACTACTGTTATTACTAGTATTACTATATTCTTTTTGTAATAATAAACTGTTATTATTTTGTGAAGGTTGTGGTGGTGCTACATTTGGAAGATCTGTATTAATAGTTAATGGATTACTTACACCATACCTTTGAACACAAATAAAACCACCTTTGACTTCTTTAAAGTTAATATTCATCTTTTTCAATACTGACATAATTTTATATCTTACAATTGGTAAAGGTTTTGAAGATGTAGTTTGAACAGAGAAGAAACCCTTTAAAAATAATGAACGTGGATAATCAATAGATGGCATAGCACCAGGTGGAGCATTAGCAGCTAATTCTAATATTTGTTCATCAGTTAATGAATCTGAAGCCTCTTCTGAATTATTTGTAGTACCAGTTGTTAATGAATTTTGAACAACTGAACCATTTTCACTAGAATAAATATTTGTCTTTCCTTCACTATTTTCATTAGATTTACTATTATCACTATAATGTAAGAAACCACTATTTTCAATTTCTTCATTAATATCATTATATTGTTGTTGACGTAATTGAGCTGATGGAACTAATGGTCTTGTATATTTCAATGATTCACGACGAGCATGACCAACAGATTTAGCTCTAGCACTTGGATGTAATTTTCTACCTTTTGGAATTGATAATTGATTCTCTAATTGTTGAGTTTCATCAATCTTTAAATTTTCCATATCTTCATCTAATAATTTAGCACGTTGTTGTTGAACAATTAATTCAGCATTAATTGGTAATGCAGGTAAATCTGAATTTTGTTTTTGTGATGCTGATCTTTGTGGAGATCTTATCAGTATTGGTGGAGTATTCAAATTACTATTATAATGTGGATTTCTATTTGATGGAACATATTCTGAATAAGCTCTTGAATGTGTTTTTGGTACACCAGATGAATATGCTTTTTTACCCATTTCAATTGAAGTTTTTGGATCAATTCTTGTTACATCAATTTGTTGCTGTTGTTGACGTTGTGGTGAAGATTGAATCATAGGAGTTGGTGATTGAGGAGATTGTGTATTACTTGGATGACGACGACCTGATAATCTTCTAAAGATATTTCCAATTGTAGTTTTATTCTCTTGATCAATGATGTCATCGTTATTATTATTATTTTGTTGTTGTTGTAGTAATAATTTTTGTGGAGAATCCAATGGTAAATTAGAGACCAATTCATTATTAATTTGTGAAGTTGGATTCATTTGTGAGTTATTATTATTATTTGATTGAGAAACTGGATTTGTATTATACACGACATTATCAATTTCATTTTGTCTATCGATTGTTTTTCTAGTAGTTGGTGAAGTATGAGCTTGCTCAGGTATAACTAATTTTGGTGGTATCATAACCTTTAGAGATTTTTTAGGATCAGTAGCTGAATCAGGTGATGAAGATATAATTTCATCTAATTGTTGTGGTTGTGAAATTGATAATCTTTCATCATCATCATCATTAGCATTTGTCTCTGGTTTAACTTGTTTTTTAGGTTTATTAGGTGAAATATTAGTTTTGATAGGAGAATTAACTGGCATATGTTTAATAGGTTGAATTGGTTGTTGCTGTTGTCTTAAATCAGGAGTGACCATTTTATTAATTGTGTTATTATTATTATCTTGTGAAGAGACGGTAATAGTTTCAGGTTGTTTTTCTTTTTCAAGTTCTTCTTCTTCTTTTTCTTCTTTTTGTGATTGTAAATGTTGTTGTTGTTGTAATTTAGCTTGTTGTCTTTTTTGTAATTTTTTCAATTTATTTCTTAACATTTCATCAACTAAATAATAAATTGAAATTAATGGATGATATGCATTTAATGGATTATCATATGGTGAAATATCATTAATATTTAAAATTTTTTTATCTTTAATAATAGACCAATATTGATTTGATAAATTAATATAATTATCATCAGTAATTAATTTTTGTAAATATTTCATTGTTTCTTCAATATCATCAATAAATTCTAATTTTAACATTTCTTTTAAAACTTGATAATCTAACATTTGTGGACTTAATGGTATTCTATTTGGTAAATAAGAAGGTGGTGATTTATTATCGAAACCTCTAACCATCCAATGATGTTCAGAGACTTGTTTTAAAGTAGCTCTTTTACTTGGATCAACAACTAACATTTTTGATAATAAAGATATTACTTCAATTGATAAATGTTGTGGATAATCAACTTTACCTTGTTTAATCTTTTCATGTAAAATAGAAGAATTTTCATCATCGAATGGTACTTTACCACAAACTAAAACGTATAAAACAACACCGAATGACCAAACGTCAACTTCTGGACCAACATAAGGATTTGCTTTTAATAATTCAGGTGCAGCAAAATATAATGAACCACAAAATGTATTTAAAAGACGTTTTTTATCATATAAATTAGATAAACCGAAATCTATAATTTTAATTTCACCTGATGTAGATATCATAATATTTTCAATTTTTAAATCACGATGAACAATATTATTTGAATGTAAATATTGTAAAGCACTAGCTATACCTCTAGCGAATTTTCTAGCGTGATGTTCTCTTAATGAACCATGTTGAATAATATAATCTAATAATTGACCACCTGATACGTATTCGAATAACATATAAAAATGATTTGACATAGTACACATTTCAAATAATCTACAAATATGTGGATGATATAAAATTTGACCTAAAGAAGCTTCTCTAATAGTTCTTTTATCTCTAGAAATTTCTTTCTCTAAATTTTTTTGCCTTTGTAAAATTTCTTGTTCATATTTTGGTTGTGGTAAATTTTGTTCTTTATGTAAGAATGATTTAGTAGCTCTATTAACAACTTTAATAGCACAAATTTCATTTGTATAATGATGCCTAGCAATTTTAACTTTACCCATTGAACCAGCACCAATAGTTTCTAAAAAATCCCAATCACCTAAAGATTTTCTATGAAATTGTTTAGGTTGAGTAGTATTAGGGTAACGATTACCAGTAGAATTAATTCTATTACTATTAGTATTATTATTATTATTATTATTATTAGAAGAGGAAGAAGAAGATGGTTTACGATGATGTGATCTATTATTATTATTACTGGTATTATTATTAGAAGATAATCTTTTTTGATTATTAATTTCAACAGGAGGCATCAAATTAGAAGATCTATCATTATTATTACTTCTTTTAACTATATTAATAGTATCATTTATATTTGTCTGTTGATTTAAAATGGGAGTAGTTGATGGATCCATAATTAAATTAAAATTATAATATACTATATTGTATTATGCTATAGTATATTATACATAAAATTGATATACTATATTATATTATACTTTAATCTCTTGTATTAATTAATTAATTAATTCAATTGTATATATTTTAAATCACTTTTTCTCCATATATACTTATTTGATGGGCAATAAATATTATAAATATAATCACCGACCTGAAAAAAGTAAGGGAGAAAGAAAAAGCGAAGAGAACACTCGTCACCTCGTACGAACCCTCGAAACAACCACCCACTACACATAACACACTATACAATATACACTACTCTTTCTTATGTTCTTTTGAAAAAAGAACCAAAAACAGGGCTCACTTCGTTCGTAGTCAATACTATATCTTATATAATAATATACCGTCATAAAAGATTGACAATTGAAACAAGAAACGTTAATCTAATACTATAACAGGCGATACTATATAATAATAGTTAGTTATTGTTTGTTTTAATTTCTGTTTCCAACTAATTAACATTTTTATCGGATTTATAGTTTAGTATTGTACAATACTTTATCGATTGTTTAGATTGGGGTTTGCAGATCTTATTACCTGTTACGGCACTAGAGATACATTTTTATCGGTATTTAATTACTCTTCAGATCCCCTAAAATATTGGAAAAAAAAGTATAAATAGCACTGGTTTTTCCGCCATGATTCTCAGATTTATATTCCTCTTCTCTTTTTTACCGCTCAACAATTAGAATTTATAGTTTCTTTTTCCCCCGTCACGTGCTGTTTGTCACGTGGTGAGTTTTTTACTGTCTCCAATTTTTTTCATTATTATTATTATTATTATATTGTTTGTCTGATAATGCGTATAATTAATATAACTAACTAATTAGATTGACACGCTAATACTACCATTACTATTATTATTATAAATGATTTTAACTAATATATAAAACATAAACACTCTCCACTGTTATATACAAGATTATTATCATTAATCAAATAAATAATGAGTAATTCATTATCTGATGATTCACTTTGGTGGTATGATTATGTACCAGATGATTTAATTACACAATTTAATAAATTAAATTGCAATGATTTAACACACAACAACGATAACAATAATTTATTTGATAATTGGAAATTTCATTACGTTTTAGCTTGGTTTTATAATGTTTGTGATTCTTATTATTCTAAAACTATTTTACAATTAGATAAAATTTTTTATTCAAATATTGAATTTGATGAATTTTTATTATTTATTGATAATAATAAGAATTCTTCTTCTTCATTAATTAATGATTTAAAATTAAAATTAATTCAACAATTATATTATAAAAATTCAATTCAATTATCTGATTGTGATAATTTAATTGATGATTATTTTAATTTAACTGAAACAACACCATATAATAAAAATTTTACTAATTTATCTATTATTGAAAAATTTAATATTTTTTATAATATTATTAAAATTATTCAATCAAAAAATTTATCATTTAAAAATTATATTACAAATAATAATGATTATTTCGATTTATTTTTTAATTTCCCTTATATTATTCTAGAAAATGATGATAATACATTTTTAACACAATTATTTTTTTTACCAAGTTTAGGTACTATTTTAAGAAAAGATATTATTAAATTATCAGATAAAAATGAAAATATTACATTAGATATACCAATTAAATTAAAAAATTGTACAATTAATAAAAAAATTGAAAATGAAACTAATTTAATTCATTTAGATTATTCAACACAAATTGATAATTATATTAATAATTTTAATATTAATTATAAAATCTTATCAAATGATTTAACATCATATTTAAATTTAATTGAAAATTCAAAAGATAATATTCCTCTCTTTGAATTTTTAACTTCAAATTTACAATACGTTATTGAACATTCAATTTATTCAAAAAAATTATTAATTAATATTGAAAAAAAAAATTTATTAAATTCATTAATTATTAATAGAAAACGTTCCTCAAGATTAATTGAACAAAATAATAAAAAAAATTTTAAAATTTTTGAAAATTTTTGGTTTGATAAAATTAATTTAAAAAATTCATTTATTAAAAAACGTAATAGATTTTTAAATAAAAATATTAAATTTTTAAAAAATTTTATCTTATTTGATATTTTATTTAAAAATTTTAATAAAGATTTAATTATTAAAGATAATAATAATAATAACTTAACAACAAATTTTATTACTGATAATGAATTATCAATTATTAATTCTGGTATTAATTTTTTAAGACCATTAATTGAAAATTTACCAATAAAGGAAAATACTAATGACATTGATTATGATATTGATGAATTACCAACTGATTTTTTCTTATCAAATGATCAAATTGATAAAGCTATTAAATATGAAATTATTAATGAAAATTTAAAAGATGATTATATTAATGAACAAAATTCATTTAATTGGAAATTTAATTGTCATTGTGATATTAATAATTCATTCTTATTTAATTGTAAAAAAACAAATATAATTGATTTACCAAATACAATTAAAGATAATTTTATTATATGTTGTGATCTTTGTCATAATTGGCAACATTGGAATTGTCAAAATCAAGATATTTTTAATTATATTTCAAAAATTTATGATCAATCATTAATTATTAATAATCAAAAAGATTTCGCTACTATTAAATTATCAAATTATATTGTTAAAAGTATTAATGATAATAATAATAATACAGATAATAATAATGATTTAATTGAAGTAGTACCACATTCTTTAGGTAAAAGAAGATCTACTCGTAGAAATTATTCTGAACAAGAATTATTTAATTTAAAGAATAATAATAATAAAGAAGAACAAAATCAAGAACAAGATGATGAATTAGAAGATGAAGATATTTCAATTAAAAATGATAATGAAATTCAATTTCTTTTAAAAAATAGACCTACTGATAAAAGAACACCATATGATGAAACTCATTTATTTATTTGTGGTTATTGTATTAATAATATTCAAAATGATTTAAGATTAAATTCATTTAAAAATGAATTAAAATTAATTAAAGAAAATAATTATAAAAAATTTTTAAAAATTGAAAAAAGAAAAAAATTACAACAAGAGAAAAAATTGAAGAAACAATTAGAGAAAAAAATTTTATTAGAAAAAAATTATCCTGAAAATATTATTGTACAAAATCCTATACAAAATAATATTAATAATAATATACCTTTAATAACACATATTATTCAGAATAATAATACACCTTCTAATAGTAATATACCTCAAATAGCATATTCAAATAATAATAATAATGTAAATCCACCTTTATTAAATGAAAATATTATTCCAATCTCTAATGAATCATCATCTTCTTCTAATTCAAATTTTCATAATTCAACATTTGAAACAATAAAAAAAGCTTCACCAGAAGTTAATATTATACCTCAACCAAAAAATACAACAAATGATTTTATTGGTAAATTTCAATTTGATAATAAAACTGCAAATGATGTTCAAAATATTACAAATCCTAGTAATGTTGTTCAAAATATTGCAAACTATAGTAATCAAACTCAAAATATGATTATTAATAATCAACAAGAGAATAATTCAGAGAATAATCAACTAGGACAAATTGGTAATGGTAACAACACTAATTTACCACATCAACCATAATCTTTTTCTCACCCATTAGCATATTTAATTCATAGCATATATAACTATATATATACACATACACATATATATATATCTGTAACTTTACTTCATAAAGTCATGCTTTAATACTTTCTTCATCAAAATAATATTGACTTAGTACTTTAGTTTCAACATCATATAGAAACTCTAATTCAAAATCTCCTTGAAGTGATGAAAATTGTATCTTAAATTCAATATCATCCAGTATTTGTTCTTTATCAAACGTATAATGATTGATAACATCAACTACTGCTTTATTAATTTCATAACTTTCAAATCTCTTTGGTATCCTTATTATGATATCACATATCTTATCAGTTAAATTATCAGCAATAAGTAAACAATGATATTGACATATACTTTCATCTTTTAAAATTTGAATCATTATCTTATTATTTATTAATTTATCAAATCCTAAAAGTATTATATTTGCATCATTTATCCTGGTCTCTTCTTCTATTGGTATAATTTTTACTAAATCTATTAAATATAATTTAATAAATTTATCAAAAATATTCATTAAATTATCTTGTAATTCACTTATATTTGAATTAATATCCATTGATTTAAATTTTAAATCACTAATATCATTTTCATCATCTTTAAAATATTTTAAAAAATCCATCATATCTTTAATATCTGTAACATTACTATTAAAATTAATCTTTAATTGATAATCATCATCTTGAATTACTTTAAATATATCACTTAGCCATCTTATAAATAATTTTTTAATCTTATTTCCCTTATTACAAATAACTGTTGAATTAACACTTTCTTTAATAATTTGACTACTTAAATCAATCATTTTTTTAAGTATTTCATCAAAATCTAATTCAAATGCTTGTTCTTGATTCTCATATCTAATAAATTCCATCAACGCCTTAAATCTTTCTAGCAATAATATGATTCTCTCACAAGTAGGTACAACAAATAATGAATATATTTTAACTGTCTTGCTATATGTATCATCCAGAATCTCATCCCATTTACGTAAATTTATTTCACCTAAACAATTTTTAAGCCATTCTTCTAACTCTTCTGATATATCTCCTCGAATAATGGTATCAACAAAATAAGTATATAATTCTTTAAAACTTGTTGAATCATCACATATCCTTTTTATAAAATCTTTGTAATCACTAAATAAAGTATTTGTGATAATAGCAATATGATCTTTTAAATGTCTTAAATATTGAGTTAATCTGATATAATGATCAATTAATACCCTATTTCTCTTAGGTATAAATAATTTTGATAAATCAAGATCCATCACTTTGAAGTCATCGTAATAACATCTAAAATTATGATTGTCTCTTTTGAATATTTGTAAAAGTTTTGAATTTGATTCTACTTGTTGTCGTAGTAGTAATTTTATTTCACCATTTAATAAGAATGAATATGAATCATCATCACAATGATGAACTATGTGTAGATCTATAAATGTTGCATTAGGTGATGCCTGTAATGGTTCACGCCACGTTGAATGAGTAGCAGTATATACCCCTACATGTAGTCCATCTTTGTCCTTATACATTCGAGATAGCTGTGGTAACAATGAAGTAATATCAACATCAAATAAATCTTCCTTAGTATCTTCGTATTCTTCGGGGAAAACAATTCTATCCCATATACCATTATCCACGTTTGCTTTACCACAATTCAACATTGCCAATAATCTAGAAGTTCTAATACCATCATAAATCATTATTGTACCACGTTTAAAGAATGTAGCAATGTATTTACCAGTTACGATCTCCCACTCATAGCAAACTATATCTTGAATATTCCTTATTTTATAGGTTATTATTGTAGAACCATCATTAATTTGTGTTACTTTTAAACCATTAATATCTTTCTGTAAGGAAATTGGATACTTGGTATTCTTCTTACTTTTATTTACATATGAAATAGTAGACATTGTGCTCTCTTATAATGTAATTATTTTCCAACACTAGAATCTTTAGTGAGGATAGATTTCAATTATTATTTTATATATGGGAATCTAAGTTGTAAAGTATTATCATGCAACATATCAGAAGTTGGATACAATATTTATAACCTTCAGTTTGAATTACAATTTCTTTTGAATTCGATCTATTTTCTCTATTTTTTGTGTATATTTCAAAGCATCAACTATTAGTAGTTAGTAGTTCAGCGCTTCGTGAAAAATAGGTAAATTTGACGTATCACTAGTTAAACATTACAAAGAATGCGATAATAATAAATGTTTGTATATTGCAAAATGACTATTAGTTTATGTAAAAAATAATATATATGGATTATGTAGTGTGAAGAACAGAATGAAAGATAAAACTCGTGGAGATGCCAAATTCATTGCTGTCTTGAGGTTGATGCGTACTGCATTGAAGAATATTGTTTATAAAAATGCTAAATTAGTCCCTTCTATCCGATGTTAGATATCGTTATCGTTGTGCTATTCAAATAAATGAATCATCTCATCAACTGTCATCGTCGTCTTCATCATCATCTGAAGCAGTTTCAGTGGCGGCATCGGTGGCAGTAGTAGCAGTTGTTTCACTTGTTGCAGTGGTAGCGGAAGCGGTAGCGGTAGCGGAATCATCTTCCTCAGTGTCATCGGTGGTAGCATCTTCTTCAGGTTCGGCATCAGTTAATGAGAATTTGGAACTCTTACAATCACCTGTCAGGATATTCTTTGGAGTCTTATAACCAGCATCATTCCAACTTGTAAGGTTAGCATTATAATAAACGTTCTTATGAGATTGAATATAATCGTATGTTGGGTAATCAATAGGGTCACAAGTAACAGAAACAGAATCAGCTGGTTGATATAATCTAACATAATCAATAGACATTGTGACTGGGAAATAGATTGATTGCCAATCGATATAAGCCCAGTTATTGGAAATACCTAAATTCATAATAATTGACATTGGTTCTTTAGAAATTCTTCTCCAGCCGACGTTACCACTTGGATGAAGGGCTTTAGCATGTAAAGTCCAAGTTGGGGTATCCCCAACGAACCAACGAATATACCCATCTTCGTCATCATTCAAATATTCGATGGCATATTTTTGGAAGTAACCAGCTTCAGGACCAAATTGATACCAAGAAGTGTTTAAGGTAGAGACTGCAGAGACAGCTTGTTGTAATGGACCACCACAATAGGAATTCATTTGTGTAACAGTATAGTTATGAATTTCAACAAACTCATAATCAGGAATATACCAAATATCAAATGGAGCGATTTGATAAGATTGAGAAGCAATACCAACACTTAAAGTAGTATCAGCTTCACCTTCAATGATATCAATTTCTGGAGCACCTCTACCAACACCTTGATTTGGATGGTCTTCACCATCACAAGTACAAACACTTAATCTTTGACCAGGTAAATATGAAATACCATCTGGAGAACTTTGATTCGGTGTAATACCTGCATCACAAGAATCATAAGTATATGGCCAAACACCTTCAGTAGAAGCTAAGAAACCTGGTCTACCTAAATTACCCATGGTCCATAAACCTGGCCATAAACCTGTTACACGACCATAATTAGCTAGATTAGCTGAAATTTCTAATATACCTTGGGTAAAACATAATTTATTCCAACTTTGAACCATACCAGATCTATAATACAAGTCATGGTTCTTATAAGCATCCATTCTTAATTGTAAAGTACCATTTGCAGTTGTAGAAGCATCCGGAGAATACCATTCTAAATCGTGTGTAGCATCATAATGGGTATCTGGAGCAGTCCAGTATGGATCATCACCATCGTAAAATGTTCTACCTTCTGCATTAAACTCATCTGAGAAAACTAATTTCCATGAGGAACCATCCATAGCTTTTCTAGATGTTGCATTTGATGGAGTATCTGGATCAACAAGGGTTGCTCTAATTGCGGCTAATTTTGGATATGAGTAAGGACTTAAACGTTCAACGGTGACTGCTTTTGGTTTATCAACAACACCTGTATAAGTCAATGCTGGTAATACAACGAAAATACATGCCGCAGCAGCTAGTAAAAATAAGAAACCTAAACAACCACCAAAAGATTTGCTATCCATATTTTTAAAATCACTAACAAATCTTCTTCTATCCAGTCTAGCTTCTTCTTCTGGATCTGGATTATGCATGTAATCATCATCTTCCTTTTCATCTATCATCAATGGGAAGGATGAAGCTGGATAACCACCAAATGGTGAAAAATCGTGCTCATTATTTATTTGATTAATATTATTAGAAGAAACATCTGAAGAAGAGCCATATTCCATTGAACGACCTTCGAATCTTTCAGTAGAATATATGCCTGAACTTCCTTGTTTTGGATTTGCCATGGAGGCTCTATTGTTTACAGCAGGGTATCGATCAAATTCATGTGGTGTACTAATATCATTATGAGGAATACCCATTTTACTAGACACCATTGATTTTCTATAATTTTGATTTGTTTGATCAATATCCTTTTCTTGCATTATATTTTTAGATGAATTCTTAAGAATAGTAGAAGAAGATGCATCACCATTTAAATCTAATAAATTAGTATTACTTTTAGAGTAATAACCTTGATAGTCAGCTGAATTTGTACTCATATTAGTTGTATTATATGAATCACCACGACTTCTATTTCGAGATATCTCACGTTCTCTATTGTTATTTATGTGATTATTATGCATTAAAGAAGTTTCACTGACAGCGTCTTCGTCATCTTCGTAATTGATAGAATAGCCTTCTTCTTCATCGCTACCTAAAAATGGATTGTTGCTAACATTAGCTTGAGGGAAAGTGGCAGGATCATCAGGATGTGGCGTAGCAAAGATATTTTCTGGTTCCTCACTATTTGGACCTTTAATAGGATTAGAAGAAGTCAAATGTCTTCTAGATGCCATTTTTATTTAAATATATGAAGAATAGTAGAGTGGAAATCTTATAAGGTATCTTGAATATGCAACTAGCTTATCTTATTCTTTTTTCGTTTTATTGAATTCTAATAGCGTGTGTTCAATATGCTTTTTGTTTTTCTTCTATATTGCAGCTTTCCAAAAATAAGAAAAAAGTAGACTGCTAAGCTGATCTGTGGTTGATAACAAAGGATATGCACAAGCTATGTGTGTTTGGCTTGACTACTTTTTCTTCAAAGTGCAGTCGATTTAATAATATACAACGATCTTTAATACTTTTTGTTGATCTGCCACTGTATAACAATAAGAATGGAAGAAAATAAAAAAAAAAATTAGCCAATAAAAATATTTCCTTGTCTAACAAACACGAAAATTTGTAAGATAAATTCTCAGCTTGCTAACGTGCCATCAGTATTTTTAATTTCTGACATATTGCTCTTCCACTTTACTGAAAAAATTTTACCGTGTTTGCGGCTGGTTGCGACGCGTAAGAATTTCCGGAAAGGTAAGTATGTTTTCCAATTGTAGATTTCAGTTTTCCTCTGGCAGCATCTCATTGAAATTGCGACGACAGCTCGATAGCAACTGCTCAAATAATGGGACAGAATGCTCGTGGCTTATAGATTGGTATGCCAGTCTGACTACAGCTGTGGGTAGCGGAAGGGTCACTTCGGTATATTTGTTGTCATGGCTTGTCCGTTTGAACTCGATCCAATCGCTTCTCAATATAGCGTCTAGTATTTCCAAGTCACTCATATTGGTTGTTATTGATCTGATGTTCCGGAACTCTTCTTCACTGGTGGCATTGTTATTTTTAGTTTTTAAACCATTAGTTTTATCAAAGGCGTTTGTCAATCCTATTCCCCCATTTGGGTGTAGTTTACTAAAAATATCATTTTGTACCTTAGTTTTGTCCCCTTTATAGTATGTATAGCTCAAGCATATGATGAGACAATCTATGACCATCAAAGTAGAAGATGCTGACACTGTAGGCGCATTAAGTCCCTTTTGTATGTCTTGTTCTTTGTAAATCTGAGGAATCAATAATTGATGATCACATAATTTCATTAAAGTACTGTTTGGAGTAGCACAAACAGCAATGGTTTTAATGCACTGTAAATTCCTGGTATCATCTGGAAATAGTACTTCATTAATGTAGGATACCACTGATACAGTCTCTGAAGTTTCTCCAGTATTAGAGAGAAATAATAATCTATCATGTTCACTGATAACCCCTAAATCCCCATGTTTAGCCTCAGTTGAATGCAATAAAGCAGTTGGTATTCTTAAAGATCTCAGTGTCCCCACTAATTTCTGTGCAATATTGTATGATTTGCCACAACCGCAAATGATTATTTTCCCATTTTCTTGTAAACCCTTAATTAAACACAATAGAATTTCTTTTAAATGGATAATATTTTCATCTTTATAATAAAAATCAACTAAATAGTTTACCTGTAGAGAGTGAAATGTAAGCAAATCTAAAAAGTAACTTATATCCTTATTATTAATATCTGGCAAATCATATGAGTTTCCTGATCTTTTATTATTTGAATTTGAATCCATTTCTTTATATTATAGAAATATCTTGATTTTTTTAAAAGTAACAGGAGGTAGTTTACAGAAATGGGGGGGGATATATTATATTTATTTGGTTACATATCTTTTATTGTTAATTATTATATTATGGATTATCTCTATCTTCTTTAAAAACGATGTCATGCTCTTTCCCTTAAAACCGGAGAAGCTAAAAAGTGTAACCGCCAACAGTCTTCTAAAAATAAGAAAAAAGACACTATTTACAGAGATATATTAGCTATATAACTGAAAGAATATTGTAGTTTGAAAATTAATTTAAAATGGGTAAAAAATTGCTTTAATTAAACTAGGGAATCGTATATATTTGTAGATATAAATGCCTCTATATTAGATATAACAAAAGGGTTAGCTAAAGTAAGAATGAATATAATAATTAATTTTTTTTTTAGATTTATCAAATTTATAAATCTTCAAGAATGGAATTACTTCTTGGAGATTTAGTTAAAGATTCTCTATAACGGTCCATTTCTGCATCTTCTACATCTTCTAAAATTGGTGAAGAAGTTTTGGAAAGTTGAACTTCAGCGTTATCAGCTTCTGAATCTTCATCATATGATTTATCTTCATCATCGGTTTCAACTAAACTTTTTAAATTTAAAGAATCGTTTTCAATAGCTTGTTTTGCAAGTCTTTCACGATCTTCTTGCATTTTCTTTTCAGCTTCAATTTGAATTTTTCTTAACTCTTGTTGTTTCTTTAACTTCTCTTGTTCTTCTTTTTGTTTTTGAATTAATCTTTGTTCTTCAATTTTGGCTTGTTTTTGAGCAAGTATAATTTTTTCAGTTTCTTTTTTTTGACGTTGAATCATTTGATCATAAGCATCTTGAATTTTTTGTTTTTGTAATGTATATTCTTCTTCAGCTTTCTTTTGAGCTTTAACCTTTTTAGCTTCTAATTTTTGTTGTTCTTTTTTGTAAGAATTAATTAACAACTCAACTCTTTTTTTCTCTTCTTCAAATTCTTTTTCTTCTCTAGCTTTTGCTTCTTGTTCTAATCTAATCTTTTTTTCTTGTTCTAATCTAGCTTTCTTCTTTTGTTCTAATCTTTCTTGTTTCTTATGTTCAATACGTTCTAACCTTTCTTGTTCCTTATGTTGAGTTTCAATTCTTTTTTGTTCTTTAATATCAGCTTCAATAATTGCTTGTTCTTGTCTTCTTTCATTTTCAATTCTCTTCTTTTCATTATCTTTTAATTGATTATTAATAGAGTTATCTTCTTCTTCTTGTGATTGTTTTCTTACTTCACAGTTTTCATTAATGTTGTCAAATAAGATATTGAAAAAGTCCTTAAATGGATCAACAATGTATTCATCGTTATTTTTAATGTTAACATTTTCTTTTGGTTTTTCAACTTCAACCTTTTTAGTAGTTTCTTTTTTATTAGATTTAAACTCAGTAAAAACTTTAATCTTCAATACAGCAATGTTTGAATCTTCAAGAATTTCATAACCAGAAATGGCAATATTATTTAAGCGATAGCTAAATCTGAATCTTTCATAGAAAGAATCCCTTTCAGAAGAAATTTGTAATTCTTCATCATTTAATAATTGGATGTCATAATCATTAAAAGCTTTAGTAACCAATTGAATTTTCAATTTAGAAACATCAATTTGTTTCCTAGTGGCATTAACTAATTGATGTTCATTAATTCTTTTTTGAACATAAACTTCATTACCAAAGAAATCTCTAATAATTTGGTATTGTGGTTGAATATTTTTCTTTAATTGATTTAAAATTCTTAAAGTTTCATTATTATAAGCATCTCTTAAAGAATTTGGGTTTATCTTTTTGTATAAGTTAACAATGTAGCCATCTGATTCACGTAAAAAATCATAGTCAACCTTTGGAGTTGGATTTGAAAACAATTGACATTTTTCATAGTCATTAGAAAAAGTTTGTAATTGTTGATATGGTAAAATGGAAAACATTTTTTTTTCTTTTTATTTAATGTAAGTTTGTATAAGTAGTAGTGGTTTGTTTGTTTGATATTATTATTATACACTAAATAAAGATAAAAGAAAAGTTTTAGAGAAAAAATTTCAAAGAACCAACATGAGCCCAGCTTTTATACAATTGGAATCATAGTTCATTGTATATCTGTTTGGTGGCAAATGTCTTTGCCGCTTAATAATTATTCAATACGGGGAGCCGCCTTAAGCCTTCTTAACTGGCACCTTCTACAGGGTTCTGCAAGTTTCGAGGACATGATTAATAATTGATTTTTCGGAGTCGGCTTTGCGCGAAGCTTCTAGAAAAGCAGCCTGTGAAAATCAAAAAATAAGAGCTTAATAATATGAAAGGTGTCCTCAAGATTTAGTTTGAAAATGTGTTCAATTGTCTGTAGATTGTACTGACATTACATATGTAGATATTAACTAATGGATAAACGCCATGTGAGATTTTTTATGGAGAGAAATGTATTCTTAGATTTGTAGTTCGTATTAGTAAATCATTGAGCCTCTATTGGTTGAAAATTTAGGTATTTTTATAAATAATAAAGTCGTAAATAGAATTACATTAAACTAAATTAGGTATTAATTAATATATAGAATAGAGTTAAGAAATTAAGAAGAAAAAATAAGGGATTATTATTATTATTATTAGAAATTCAAAGATTGCCAATTTTTGTTTGAAGAAAATGAAAGAAAGAAAAATGATACTGTAAGATCAAATGAAGATAACAATTGTATAAAAAATATTGGATTGGTTTTAAAAAAATGTATTAGAAGTGTATGCCTTATGAAAAGAAAAGAAAATAAATGAATTGAAAAAAAGGGAATGCAAAATGAAATAATAATAATAATAATGAAAAAATAATTAATGCTTTATTTTATCTTTTCTAACCAGTGAAATATTCCATAAAAAAACATGCAACACCTCTCCACATTACTAATCTTAAAATACTACGTAGCCATTTAGGTCTGATATTATATAATAATACCCCACAATTATCACCCATAGCATCATTTCTCTCAGCTTCTAAACCATTACCACGTTTTAGATAACGTCTTGCTGGACATGGATGCCACATGTTATACCATTTGATACTTTGGCATAACCCTGTTCTTTCTAAATTTTTAAATAATGGACCAATAGGGCCATCAATGTATCTATATTCTACTGGACACCATTTTTGTCTTTTATCCTTAGGATCTAACTTCTTGTCACCCCAAGTACCTGCAAAACGTAACCAATCTAAACCAATATCTGATTCACGTTCAGACATAGGTGTTACATCTTCACCATCATAGATATAAGAGTAGAAATTCAATGATGGATCCCACATTGGACCTCTATCAGTGAAATCAGATAATGGCATGAAAAAGAAAGGAACATCATGTGGATGTTGACCTACACTAGCATAATTAGCATGTGTACCTCTTGCACTAAAGATCAATGGTCTTTCAATGATATCTGGTGTTAATTTACCATCAACATGTTTTAATTTTTTAACTTTTTCAACAGTCTCATATCTGTATGCGGTACCACCAGAATGGGCGCTTAACCAAAGATACTTTGGTTCACCTCTAAAGAATCTGACAAGAGTATGCTCCCAATCACCAACATGACAACCCCATGGACCATAACCCATGATATAAGGACCACCATTGAATGGATAGAAATAGAACCAGTAAGCATCGACCCATCCATTACCTTTATCTGTGACGAATAATACTGCGGGGCCTTTTTTGATTAAACCGGTACCGTATTCTGGAGGATGTCCGAGTAACCATTCTGGATCCTTTGTGAAATCTTCATTAGATGTCATATAAAGAGAAGTACTAGGTATATGCGTATTTGTGTTATTGGCATCATTATCTACAAAATAAGATCCTTTTAAATCATGAATATCTAATGGATTTGAAGAACCTTTCATTGGAACAATTTGTTCACCATTTGCATTTTTCAAAGTAAAATGATTTACAAAATCTTTCATATCTGATGGATAATATTTTTCTTCTGAATATAAATGCACAAGTGGACAATGGTCAATAATATAAGAAGGGATCTGTTTTTTGTCTTTTAAAGAGCGGTTATCATCGTTGATCATCGATGGAGGCACCACTGGTGGTAAATTACCAAATTTATTCCTTTTATCCAAGGAATCTTCATTGTGCATATGTTCAAATGGATCAATATTTGACACAGGTATACGAATAGCCAATGAAATCTGGGATATCAGGAAAACCCATATCAGCGAACGCATTTGAGAAACAGAAACGGTTTGTTATACTGTGTATCTTGTTGTAATGAGTACAAGAGAATTGTAATCAAGCGGAGGGGACAAGCAAGACGTACACACACCAATATCAGTCAATTACAATACTGCATATATATATATGAATATATCAATACACATACATCATTGCGCAGAGTTTAGGAGAGCACCAATCAGGAAACCTTATTATAAATGAATCAACAAACAGGAGAGCCATCTCTTTGCCTACAGACCCGAGCCATCGCCACCGCCCCCCAAACCGCAACAGGTAAACTGAGAGAAAAGCTCTTTCTAAAGTCCAGGGGCGATCAGCCTGGATCTGGTGCCGGTACTAAGGGGCCTGTGCCGCCTGGGGCAAGAATGTTTCTCCCTGCCAGATGGTTAACCTCTCCTGGGAGTTATATAGCGTACAGTCTCTTGTTATATTATTACTTTCCAAGTGGGAGTTCCAGGATCATAAACGTTAGAGTAAAAAAAAATACACATACATATATGTTTATAAAGCTATATATATATATATATAGAAGCAAACAAAAAAAATTATTAATATCAAATGTAGTTAGGTAATTGGTAATAGGCTCGTCATGGATTTTTGTAGTATGTGATCAGAAAATACTGTTGACAATGTCACTACCCATGGTAGCACCGGCACCAAAGATGGCAGCATTACCTAGCTTACTGCCGAAACTCTTTAAGTGAGCACCTACATGGTGTTCATGGTGTTGTTTTGCAGGGGCTTGTTGTTGGACTACAACAGGTTGTGGTGGTGGTTGTTGAACAACAACTGGTTGCGGAGGTGCTGCAGCTGCTTGTTTGTGTGAACCAAATATCGAATGGTGCTTCTTACCATCACTTGGCTTTGTGTAATTAGATGGGAACATACCTTCGTGTCCATGTAGTCTACCCTTGTACCATTCAGCTGATGGTTTCTCTAGAACTTCTACTATATCACCAACATGTAGGGCTAAATCACCTGCTTGTTGTGGATCAAATTGATATATAGCTTCAACGTATTCACTGTAGTGAGATTCATATTTACCTGGTAAAGTCTTGTCTATCTTTCTATAATCATCCTTCGAGATAACTTTGTGGTCTAATAAGAAATCCAATTCGGAACGGATGTTGCTTAAGGCTTTGTTGATCTCAGATTCTGACATTATTCTCAGTCAAAGTTATAATTTGTCTAGGATTATTATTTTATTATCTCTACAATGACTTAGGCTTTGAATCACCTTAAATACTCATGAATACTTGAAAATCATCTCTTCTTATCGTTTTGTTTTTCTCTTGTTCAACTTCTCATCACAGCCTCGCTGTCACGTGAATAATCGATGCTGAGACAAAGGCGCAGCTCTCATAATACATAATATAATATAATATTCTATCATCACCATCAGAAGGGAAAAGCTTGCCTGTTGTAAGCATTGGCACCATATTACGTATTTGATCTGTAAAGAAACGTCATCGTAAGTTTTACACTTTCAATGCCTCCATATGAATAATATAATATATTGTTATCCTGGAGTTTATAAATAACTTGCTGATATATAGTCATGAAGAGTCTCTCAGTAATGTTATCTTATCCAATGCTTCCATGGAGTCGAATGCGGCTTAGCAAGAATATGCATCATTGTATCTAATAGTATTATCTATTGCCTTACTGCATCTTATCTTAATATCGAATTTACAATGTTAGGGTGGTTACTGGGAAACTACAACATACATCAAACAATATCTGTACTACTCCGCAACAAAATGGTATCCACGTAGACATTTCAAATAAGCCTGCCTGGTATAATGCAGCTATCAGATATCCCATGATAGTTCCTGCTACCATACCTTGTACTGCTCCACAAAATAAATAGATTAATAAAATCATCCATACTCCACCAAATCTTTTACCATGGACGGCTCCTGATCTCACAATGGCTTTGCTTTTACTAGGTCCTGTAAAAACTGATCCAGTACCGGATCCACATAAAAGGGCTCCTACTGCAACAAATCCAGCTATTCCGTAGAAACATTCATTTAAAATAATACTCCAATATATAGAAAATTTCCAAATATCTAATGTATCATAAAGGTATGATGTATTATATTTATGATTATTTATAGGCCAATATAATGATGGAAATGGTGGAGTTACATAACCAATCGGAATATCATTATTAGTGATAAAAGATTTCATTTGTTAATATTATATAGTAGAATTTTTGTCCATTATAATGTCAAATATACTTCCTTTCTATATCTTCTTCTTTATGAAAAGTTGTTTTGTTTATATAATTAATTTATTAGTTTACTTTTTATTTATTAATTTCTGTGATTCAGTCCGAAGCCGTAATGAAATTTATATAGAAGAAAAATGTTGGTAAACTCCAAGACAGTCCGATAAAAACTGAAGCATATAGTGTCATTATCACCATTTTATATTAACGCACTCATCTTCTTTTTTTATATGCATAGTAGGTAATGGTAAGATTTTATCATTTGAATAAACAACCTTACGACCTAGTATAGGCGCTTGTTTCTCAAATGAAAAATTCATTATACAATTTTTTAATGTATCTATAGCCACGGTATCATCTTCACCTGCAGATTGTAATGGAAGTAATTTTAATAGATTATCCATTAATTGCTTCATTTCTTTTCTTCCTGAAGATTCTTGACTGGCCTCTTGATCTTGGGTATCATCATTTTGTATTTCATCAGTGTTATCTTTCTTCTCATCCTGTCTTTCAGCTTCTTCCTTTCTCTTCTCTTCTTCTCTATTGGCAATTGATGATTTAATTCTAAAAAATAATGCTTTAGCTTCTGGGATTATACTAATCCAATTGATTAATAAAGTTTGTAATTCAAATACTGAATCTTCTTCTTCAAATTTTAATCTACCATTTTCTAAAAGACCTTGTATCATAAAACATATTAATCGCATTAATCCAATTGCATATAAAGAAATACCACCAAATTCACCTTCATTTTCATCATCTGAGTTTTCATTTGAAGTAGCATAGTCTTTAGAAACTTCAGCAAACTGAATTGCTGCATTTGTCAGAAATTCTTGTAATAACATACTATGCTCAATATCAGATAATTTAATATATCCTTGTCTAGAGAAAGGCAAATTTAATTCAAATATTTTTGAAAAATCATCCATTATCATATTAACGGGCTTCTCTTTAGGTGAATCATTATTATTATTGGATTGCATGCCACGAATACCCATCAATAATTCAAAGATATAATGAATAATGGAATGATTTAATTCAAGATGAGTGATAAACCAGATTAAAACACGTCTATATCCAGGACACATCAACATTTCATCCATCAGCCTAAATGTAACTTCGTAATTTAAATGTATCATTCTTTCAAATGCTCCTTCTTCGCACCATATTTCATATATATCATCCGGAGTAACTTCAGTTAAATCATCAGAATCCTGTCGTTTCGCAACAGTATCTTCTTTGTTCCCATCTTCGCTAGAGCCTTTATTAATCAATTTGGTGTCTTTTCTTATTTCGCTTGATTTCTCATCAGGCTCATATATATCTTCACCTGATGATAAAAGTCTATCTTGTTCATTTTTCACAGCTGAGGCAACATTTCTCAATAGTAATGTACATTCATTTCTATCTAATTTCCTATTGGTAGCTCCTAGCATTAATCCAAAGACAAGCTGAAGAGTAGGAACCTCGATGAATTCATATTCTGGATTGAAATTAAAGTTTTCACCTCTCGGTATATCTCTCCAATCCTTTCCTGTACGATCAATACCCAAAGCCTTCTCAGATCTGATAGCATGTTTCTTAGAACTATCTTTTTGTCTTACAGATTCAATGTGATCAAATATTAGCTTTTTTTCTTTCATCCGTTTTGCATAATTTTTTTTCAATCTATTAATAATATTTTGATCAATTTCGAAGTCATCAATATGGTCATCCTTGAGTTCATCATCATCAAATAAACAGTTGCACCTTCTTAGACAAGGTTCAACTTCTAATTCATCTTGAATTTCTTCTTCCTTACGGTTATTGATCTCATTTATAGCGTTATTATCATCATTTTGAACCTCAGAGACCTCATCTGACCTCCGAATTAGTTCAGGTTCTTCCATAATTGTCATATTTGGTAAAGTATTATAATCATCAAATTCATACTCAAACATATATTTAATATCCTCGTCAAATCTATCACCAGGCTGTAAATCTGAAACTAATTCAGCAACGTATTCTAAATCACCAGTTAAAGCCAAAATTGAAGCTACATGAGATCTAAAATCTGCATAAAGGGACCCATTAGCTAATTTTCTTCCAAAAGGTGACATAAATGCATTCAAAGATTCATGTTCGAAATCATGTTTGAAAGCGGTTACATGATCATTTAGAATAGTAGCAATTACCGAACGTAATGCAGAAGAACTCCTTACAGTTGCTCTTACTAATAAAGGTGTTTCAAAAGTTTCATTTTCTTCTTCGAGTCTGTCAATTTCTAAACCCAGTAATATTACAGAGGATAAATTTTTCCATACCTCAACTAAGGATGATATAAATGGATTGAATTGTATTGGCATATCTTCATTTAGTTTATAAATGGTATATACACATAAAATGTTGATCATGTACAATAATTCTAAATCTTGTGTATTGAAACCATGAGGTAACCATTTAGATAAAGTATTTCTCCAGCCTCCTTCGTCATCATTGATGTTAACTTCATTTAAAATTTTAGAGTCAAAACAGTTTAGATTTTTCATGGAGGAATAAATAATTTTTTCCATATTAAAACAAATTAAGAATTTCCAATCAATTCCATCTCCAGTTGAACATAGCTTGTCAATTTCAGGTTTCATTAATCCCAAAAATAAATTGTAGAGTAAATCGATGGATATAACATTCTTATCATTTGGAGAAGGTTGTGTTAGAGGGTCTGTCAATGCACATATTAATTTAAATTGAATATGTAAAAGTGGGGAATTATAAAAAGTATCATTATCTGCAACTCGTAGAATTTTCGCCAGAATATCATGTCGATTGGAAATATGTGACATTAAATCAGGAAAAACAACTGTACCATCATCTTGAAAGCCTATTGAGAGCATTATATTATCATCGGCAATTGATGTATCTAAGTTATTATCTGTATTTGAATTAAGGCCTTTGGTTAAACTATTTTTATCTAGAAAAAATGTTGAATCTGCATCAAAAGCGGTCAAGAAGGCATTTATAATACTAATACAACTTTGTGTGATCTTAATAGAAATACTAGCATTTCCACTGACATCTAGTTCATCAATTAGGTCATACCATACACACTTATTATCATTAACTAATTCATAGGATCTATTATAAATATCAATTATATTATTGAAGAAAACTGGATCTAGGTAAGGCTGTAAAATAGATATAATTAGTGGACATGCATTCGTCAGATAATCTAAAAGTAAATTATATTTTGTATTAGCTAGTAATGGAATTACTGATGGCTCCTTCAGGAGTAAGAAACTTAAAGAATCCTTAATTGATGGATCATCGTAAGAATCGTAATTTAATGGGAAATCAGAATTCTTTAGAATAAACGATAAAAATCGCAGTAATAATAGTTTATCAGTATGCCAACTATTCAATACTTCATCATTTATCATTTTAATATTGAGGCCTGTCCAATCTTGTAATGTCTTGAAGCCAGTTAACAGATTTAGAACAGATAAACCACAATTAGTTGTAAATAGTGAAACAATAGCGGTTTCAAGTAATAAAGATTCAAAATATGGAGAATCCGTATCTATAACATCTGCAAGTTCTTCAAGTTGATGCAGATTAGGTTTAAAGTTAGAGGGAAGGTCATCTTTATATTCTTTAAGTAGTATGTAATCAATTTTGGTAGACATAGTCGAATGGGATTGGCTTTAAAGGGTTAAGTATTATATTTCATTAATCAAACAAAAATGTATAAATTAACCCATTTAGATTTACAATGTATCTAATCAAACAATAATGTATGATTAAAAAATACTAATTTTTGTAGCTATGATAAATTCCTTGCATTATTATTGTTCTTTATTGAAATTTAAGTGAGCTTAGTTTCCTACTACCTTCGCGATGAGCGGAATCGTGCTGCCGGAAAAGGTAGTAAAATCAAAACGTCTTATATTGAACAAACATTGATATGAAAAGCAATGATTCAATGTCTTCTATTATGCATCTAGATAACCTCTAAAATTATATTTACTCTTGTATTATTCTAGAATGTAAGCTGGGTTTATTCTTTTTGAAATACTGACTAATGTTTCACTAGAAATATTTATTATGCACAGCCAACTATTCACAAAGCAAAATTGATTCATATTATTATTTAAAGATGGGTATTTTTTTATAATTATTACACATATAAATATCGTATAAATTAAGCTTTTAAATCTGGTGAGGCCATAACTAATTTTCACAGTTACATTGGACAATATCAAGATTATTGGTATAATGGTGAATGAGGGTTGTATAAGCAAGTATATCATTTGAAGCTAAAATATTAGATAGATCAATATTTAATGGAGAAGTTTCATCTGGATTAGAGAGAAGTTGAATTATGGCGCTTACCACATGTGGAATATCCCAAGCTGGTGACCAATGTTCCTTAGTTAAAATATTTAAACATATCTTTCCCGTATTCTTGTCAATATTACAATGTGGGGGGATAGATATTGTGTTAAATTTAACGACTGGTGGATCAAATGGATATTTTTCTGGGATATTTATATCTAGCAAAAAATATTTCCCTTCATATGGGGATTTCTGAGGACCTGTAATTATTGAATGCCATTTAGTCAAATCCTGGGTCGATATTGGATGTATGGTCTTTATATTTTCAGAGAAATATTTTTTTTTACAAATTTTCTTGTATTCCCTTAGTATTCGAGGTTGTGGCATTGTAGTATAATAGCGTATATTAGATCCTATCACGTTAAAATCTTCCTGAAAGAAACGGACAAAATGGGTATTGTATAGACTCTGTTAATATTGTAGACGTTCTAGCCAATAGATAGAGAACTCTTTATGATATATAATTATCTATTTATTTACTTATCATTCGGAGTTTCCTATATTTAAATAGAAATGCTTATTATATATTACTCCGAAGTATTTAGGGATTCAACCCCGCATTACAATATTAAAAACAAATAGCCATATTTCTGAAACAAATTGTGATTCGCTATTTTATTATAATTTGTAATATTTCGTGGCTTAATTGAATAAAATGGGTTATTATTTTATCAATGTTTTGTATTTACCGTATTGGGTAATCGCTGTGCGGCAAAGGCTTCGACGATCATTTTTTTAAAAAATTGTAAATATTCTTGTTTTTTTGACAATATTATTAAAATATTATATTGTTTTTTTTTTAATTACAAAAATTAACTGTATGATTATAATATATTATATAGTGGTAGAAGATGGGACTGAATAATCAATGTAAAACTATTGAAACAATCTGGTTGAGAAAAAAAAAAGATGAATTTATCAATAAAAAGAAGAAGAGAAGAGAGGGGGGAAAGAATGTAAATAAAAGGAAACGAAAGTAAGAAAATGTTTATTTGGAATACCTTAAATTGCAGACATTGGTGGACGAGCAGGTGTACGATGAGCACCTATATTTCTTCTTCTAGCTTTACTTCTAGGAGTTGAATATTCATCAGGTGTAAACATACCATTTGTGAATAATAATAAAGTTGAATAGCATAATTGGCCTAAAAAGATAAAGAAACTAAAATAATAGAAAGCGACAATAGCTTGTGCTAATCTACAACGTTCAGTTGAACTTTGCGTAATTTTATTTTCATCTAAATATCTTCTATTTGTACAACTATGAGTTCTAATACCTACAGCTAAAGCTGTTGCAGCAGAGAAAGTGAAAGCAAAATTTAAGAAATCAAAAAAGAATAGAATAATTGGCCATGCAAATGGTGAAGGGAATAAATTTGCAGGTACAGAATAAAAAGAATCCGATACTATTGCAAAAGGAGCAGCAAACATACAATAGTTAACACGAGAAGAGTGTGGTCTATGTTGGCCTGCTATTAATTTACCTACCATACCCATTAGTATAACTAAAAAGCAAAAATTAATTGCTTTTGTGACATTGAGTCCAAATGGAAGCATTTCTTAAAAGTAAATTTGTCTGTTTGATTTCTAGTTTTAAAAATGAATGACACACTTGTTTAATTTGATAAGAATTAATTAAAGAAAACAGATATTTTAATAATGATCAATGGAAGAATTGGATTAACAAGAAAAATAAATATTTACACAAGTGTAAGTAAGAATAAATCGAACCCATTTTTATATTATATTGATATTGTTATAATTAAACGATTATGGTAAATTCCCCAAATTAAACTAAAGTATACATGTATACAAATAGAAGTCTCGACTCATACTAGACAAGAAAATGGTAACTTATAATTACAACTTATTTTGTATTTCTATCCCTCTGGTTCCCAATATTGGATATTGGGTAAAGTGCAATGAATATAGAAAATGGAATACTATTTGGCATAAAGAGTAATATATCATAAAATATCTAATTCCCTTATTCAAAAGAACTATCTAATAGCAGTACCCTCATCTCTGGACAGAACTGACTGGCCCATACACTACACAGTATAACAACAACTAGGGCGCTCTCTATCCATCTTTGAAGTTCCAATTGAAAAAGCCAAGAAAAGCCTGACATGTAGCAATATCCTTAAAAGGTGGATATTTCAAAGAAAAAAGATGATATACATCAATTGTGGAATTCAGGGTCCTGTCGTTAATCTCTTTTTTTCAAGGGTCCAATTCCCTTTACTATGTGACATTTTTTATCTTCATCTTTTTACTATATCTTTCCGGACAGACAGAATTTGAAATTTGAAAAATTACGTGTTGGTGAGGTGTGCGGATGTGTATACTAACCAGGGGAACTACAAGCTGGAAAGATCACGATAATGAAATATTCTGGAAAGGTCATGGTATTACCTAGAGGTGCAGTGATTGATTGCCCATATGAGTAGTCCCCATTTGATATTGTCACGTTAATAACAATACTATACGTGTTTGTGTTTGTAGTTCTTACAATAGAGAGAGAGAATAGTGACAGCTAGAATTTGTTCTAAAGTGGTTTTTTTTTTTTGAAAATTAACAATCTATTGAAAACGATATACCCCTCCTAGGATCTGCTTGCATTATATTCTATAACTAATTGGTTAATTTAACATTTTTTTGTTTAATTTGGATATTGCCAGTATAACGCTTTTTTTTCTATTCTATTTTATTAAAAGAATACTTAGTTAGTTCCATTCAAATGGATTCTGACTCTAGATCTAATCCTTCTTTTACAAAAAATACCAATAACAATACTAAAAATAATAACGATATAAATATGTCAACAAATGAAGTTACGGTTAAGAAAAAACCTGCTTCTTCTTATTCTTTACGTTCAAATAGAAATTCATTCACATCATCATTCCGTGATACACAATCTGCACAAAACTATTATAATGCTAGTAAAAGGAAAAATAGTAGATATCCTACTATATCAGCTAGTTCACCCTATGCAAATTTAACTCCTATGGATTTAGGTTATAAGAATATACATCCAGAGACTATGAGAGCTAGAGATATACCATTCCCTGAATTATTAACTCAAAATGAATTAAGGCAACAACGTTTATTTGAACAATTAAAATTAAAAGAGAAAGAATTATATTATTTAGAATCTTGTCAGAGAATTGTTAAGGTATCAGAATTAGGTGATTTCTCTGATATTTTAAAAAAATATAAAAATGAAAAGATTAAACAGAAGAAAAAGAAGAATAAAACTAAGAGATTAGTATCCGGTGATTCAAAAGATACTGATAATACAATTAAAAATGATAAATCAATTGTATCATCTTCCAATACTTCACAATCTTCTCAGAAAACTACAAATAATAATAATGTAACTGACCTTAATAATCATGCAGCTGTTAAATCTATATCGAGTAATAAAAGTAAACAGCTAAAGAAACTTGCGCCGGATCTAGATCTTGATGAGTTAATAGGTGAACCTCCAATGGCCATAGAATCCGCTCCAAAGATTAACATTGAGGTCGTTGAAGTAAAAGAACCTCTACAGGCTTTTGAATTAGATACAACCAGTAAGTATAAAAGTGGTAATTTTTTCTCATCATGGATAAAACCATCAAATAATAAAAGTAATAAAGTTAATAAAAATTCAGAATATTCTGATGATCCAATACCTCGTAATGCTGTTAGTATTAATACTGCTTATACAAGAGAAATTGTTGATTTACAAACTCCAATCGCTACGCCACAAAATCCAGAATTCTTAGTTGAAACTGATACAGATGGTATCTTGTCACGAGTCGTATATGATAATTTACAATATAAGATTAAAGTACATTTAAAATATCTTAGAGATTTTAATAAAGAACAAGAATTAATATATGATAATAAAGAAAAAAATTATGATAAAGAGATAAATGCTATTGATGTAAAGATTAAAAATGTGAAAAAAGAAATTGAACAATATAATTTAGAAATAACTGAAGAATTGACTAAAAATGAAGCTAAGCAATTAGATGAGATAAATAATTTCAATCAAGAATCTGATGAACGTAAAAATCAAATTTTGAAAAAAAATAATGAAATTACCTCCATTTTACAAAGTGTACCACCTACAGGTGCTATATCATTAGATACTAAAGATGCCATCACTAAACAACATGATTGTACTCCTTTCCTAAAAGAATGGCAAACTGAACAATTAAAATTAAATGAACAAATAGACACAAAAATTACCGTCATTAGTCAATTAAATCAAAAATTAAAAGATATTACAAATGAAATTAATATAATAAGTTCAAAAATTGCAAATTTACCAACAACAACAACTTTACCTTCATCAGATGTTACTTCTTCAATGAAACAAGTACCAAGTTCAATAATGACAGATACAACGGCACATAATGAACAAGAGCCTCAAAAAGAGATCACAAATCCATTTTTAAATCCAGAATTAGGCAGTATCTCCTCTGCTGCTACACCACCTCGCCAGCCAGTTGATGAGCCCCAAAATAGTGTATCTGAAGTTCCTCCTCGAGTCCCTACCCCAGTACCAGCTGTTGATCTTAAACTTGAAAAACAACTTAAGGATGAAATATCTAATAAATTAAAAACAAGAATTGCATTAAAGGAAGAAAGATTACAATTGAAAACTTTGGTTTTAAGATTAAATGATCATTCAAAAAATTATACAGGAAAATTGAGTTCAATTCTGGACCCAACTGTATCAGATACTTCATCAGTTTCCTCAACCATAGTGTCCTTCACTCCTTCAGAAGTAACTACTCATAGTGTGATGCAAGCTACTACAGCACGTCCAATTACTTTTAGGAAGAATCAGAATTCTTCGTCGGTCACTAAGCTTCTAGATTTAGGAAATACTCCAAATGGCATTCCTCCTGTCCCTGCTGTTCGTCCTTCTCGTAAGGAAGGAACTCCAATTAGTGACTATGCATCTGCATCTGACGGTGATGATATTTGATGTATATGTTCATAAAAAAGACAAATGAATGATATATATCCCATCGCATTACCTATATTTAAAATAAATGTTTATATATAGGTCGAATTTTAATAGTATATTGTAGAATAAATATTCAAATATTGTAAACTAATCAAAAAAATTATTTAATCAATTATAAAATAAATATATAAGTATAATATGCTAATCATGAATGTAGGTAACACGGATGTTTCTTCACATTATGGATTCCGGAATTTTTGCCATTCTTTCTCCAGCTTCTCATTAAATTTTTTATTCTTTTCATTTATAAAGGCATCGATATTTGAGTGGTCGTGTTTCGAACTATCTGCGTTCAACTTTTTAATCAAATTGTTGTTCTTTTCATTTAAACTCTTGACCAATTCATTAACCAAGCGTGCATCATCTACAACATGTAATTTGTCCTGTGATGATTTTTTTATTACTCTATTTTGTCCTTTCCTTTGTTCCGTTAGGTTTTGCTTTTTTATAGCCTTTTCATATGTTCTCTTTGCTATATCATGTTGAATCTCACCTGAGTTCTTAGATTCATTGGCGTCTGTACCATAAGAAGGCTTATGCTTTTTCTCCCAATCTTCATATTCTCTAATCGAGTAGCTCATGAGTTTTTCTATACTTTTATATTCTTTATTATATTCATTATCCTTATCTGCCTCTATATCAGTAGGTTCAGCATCTTCATCTTCAAGTAAACTATAAACCTTTGGTTTTCTGTGTGTCTTATCCTTGATTTCATTTAAATATCTATAATTTTGCAAACGGGTAATTTCTGACTTATGCTTCAAATCCTTCCAATCTTTGAGTAATTCCTCTACTATTGACATCGTGTAGTTAAGATAATATGATTAGTAGGTGGTTCACTCTCAGTGGATTGTGATTATGATATCTCTAATTCTTAATGATTATCATTTTTTAAAGGTTTTAAAGTTTTAAAGGTTTTCACGTGACATTTTCAAATTTTTCAAAATAAGCGATGAGATGGGTTTTTGAAAAATTCAGCTATTTGTTGCTTATTTCTAAGAATAAGTAAGTTCTAACTACTTGGATAATTGTATTTTAGTTAACTTCAGAAGGTTAGGAGTTTCTTTCTACTAAAACTATAAGTCAAAAATAAGGCTAATTTGGGAATTTTAGTAATACAATTTTAACAATAGAAGAAAATTATTTAAACTAACCCTCACTCATAATGCCTAACGTTTCACCACCTTTTAAACTTTCAAGTCTACCTAAGATATCATCTTTAAGTGATCCTAAAATTCAAACTAGTCATTTGAAAGTCGCTTCAGAGTCTTTCTACCAAGGTACTGACCGAGTTACCGTTGGTATTTCAGGATCAGGTATCTCTCAATATATCATCAACCCTACACCTAAATTGTTATTCAATATTCCAATCC
Organism: Yueomyces sinensis; assembly: GCA_030581855.1. Lineage (NCBI taxonomy): Eukaryota > Fungi > Ascomycota > Saccharomycetes > Saccharomycetales > Saccharomycetaceae > Yueomyces > Yueomyces sinensis. The sequence continues at coordinate 45,131 of JAKTVU010000064.1, forward strand.
CTTCTACAAATAATATTACTGCATGCAATGTTGGATATTTGAAAGATGGTGATAAGAATATTGAAATGTGGGCCTATGGTTTAACTGTTGCCAAATCAAACACATTGAACGTCTCAAGAAAAATTTCAAATGCTTCTGATAATAAAGCAGATTCAGCTTCTTCTTTGGATGGAGAAATATCTCAATCTATATCATTAAAGGTTGATGATATAATAGTTGATATTAAAGTATTTCCAAAACAAAAGCAAATTATATCTGTGTTAAAAAATGGTTCCATACAATTTTATGATTTTGAATTAAAATTATTGCACTCTTTTAATATTAATTATAGTGAAATCCAATTTGTTCAATATTTTACAGAAAATAAGCAGGATTTCCTTTTATTGTTGTCTGATGTGAATGAAGGTGAATCTTCAACATGTTTTAAATTATATCAACTTTATTCACAAAATGATGAAAGTAAGGAGAATGTCGCTAATAGCAATCAAATTAAAGAATTAAGCTCTACTATTGTTCAAGGATTTGTTTTATCTGAATCAAAAGTATTTTACCAATTTGGTAAGCTTTATAGATTAGATCAAGAACATCAATTGCATATTTACTCCTTACCAAAATTTCAACTATTACAAACTATTTCATTATCTGATATATTTACTAATGGTAGTAATGATATAATAACGGTAAAACCAGTAGCTCAAAACAGAATAGTTCTTTGTGTTAACGATGTTATCTATTTATTAGATACATTGTATAAATCGATTCTAGATAAGAGGGAATTAAGTCATGTTAAAACTTTCCAACTTCTTGAATCCGCTCCTATTTATTCAAATAGTACTGATAACAGAACTCTTCTCATCGGTGTATCCACTGAAGGTTCCTCAAATTCAGCCTCTTTAGAAATAATTAACATTGAAGTTGGTTCAGGATCCTTAAAAGATTCTCTTGGTAAAGGTTTTACTAAACAAACCAAAAAGACTAATAAAAAACAAAATCAATTAAAACCATTATTTTCTGAAGATGATAAAGATTGTCCTGTTAAAAGTAAAGAAGGTATAATGGAATTTAATTATGATTCAATTTTAAAAGAACTTAAATCAGCCAATAATGTGAAAAAATTTGACGATGTCTTTTTCAATAAGTTGAATATTAAGAATGACCATTATACCGAAAATGATAGATTTATTTCTGATCAATTAACCTTTTTTTCAGATGTTTTAGATTTAATATTCAAGAATTATAAATCAGGTTATCCAAGAGCCCTTACATTTTTGTTAACACATCCATTGTTTCCAATTAAGCGTACAACAGGATTACTATCTGAATTGAAAGAAGACCCAAGATTATTTAAGCAAGCGGTTGTAACATGTCCAAACTTACCATTAAATGAGCTATTATTCGAATTATTTACTATAAATAACAGTGAATTAACACTAGATATTTCATTAAGAGTTTTACAAGATTATTCAAAGGAAGATATAAAACAAGAAATTAAAGTATTGAATAAGGTCGATATTGAAAACTTTATCAACTTCGTAATCAACCCATCCTCAGAAGAAGTACAAATGCATGGCACCGAATTGTTTGAATTACTTTCATTAGTACTAGATTCAATGGGTCTTTTCGCATTAGAAGGTGAACTACTAGAGAGAGTATCTCAATTCGTCGATGAACAAGTCACTATAGCTGAAAGAAACACAGAACTCTGGTACTTGTTAGAGGACAAGAAGAACGGCCATACAAACTCTCATGCAAGCAACCTTGAAGCCGCATTTGCTGACACTGAGGCACTAAAACCATACTCTGTAGAATACTTAGAAATCTAAAAAGTCCCCCCTCGCATCGCACATATAGAGAGCATTCAATGGTATTTTACGGTATTCAAAGCTACTATTTAATTATATACATACATATATATCATATACGTGAGATATAGCATAAACTGTGTACATTAGAGAATGGCATTCTGGATCCTGCCACCCACAGATCCTTTCTTGATTTCTGACTAGCTATTTTTCAGTTGGTTTCCCAAAAGAACCAGAAGTTTCACAAGATTTGTTGGCATCGGAAAGCTGCGATTAGTAACATAGCTGTTGCCATTTTGATGGAGCCCACTTCGTTTTGGGCATCAGTTTCTTTAGAGTCCCTGCATCTCTGTTTACATTTTAGCCGGTGACAATTAATAGAAGAAACAAGCTTTCCAGGAGTACAGATAAAGCTAGTACATTTGTTTGCTAAATTTCATTTATTTAAGCAAGGGTCATTCAATATTTCTCGTATTATTTTTAAATTCACTAGCTCTGTCTACTCTACCGTCTCCTTCTCCAGTTCTGACAATACACGCTCTTTTCTATTATCTCTGATTTCAATATGACCATTAAAGTTCTACTCGATTCAGTGTATCCAACATCAGTTATTAATCTAAAGCCTCTAACACCACAAGAAGACTCTCCTTTATTCGTGTGGATTCCTGGGAACCCAGGGCTTTTGGAATACTATGAGGAAATGCTACTACTTTTACACAAGAAGTATCCTACTTGGGAGATTCTTGGTATCTCTCATGCAGGTATGTCTCATGGTAATGGGGAAATAGAAGATGTAAGATATAGTCCAGTATACACACTTGAGCAACAGATTGATCATAAGGTAGAAGTTATAAATAAGTTCTCATCTGAGAATAGAGAACTTATCATAATGGGTCATTCTGTTGGTGCATATATGGCCCAGAAATCAATAATGTGTCCACAACTTTTAGGTAAAGTCATTAAAATTGGTTTAATAACACCAACTGTTGTAGATATCCATAAGTCGCAAAAGGGTGTCATGATGACTAGATTATTTAACGTCATTCAGAACGTACCAATTTATCTTGGTTGTCTAAGTTCTTTTGCATTTAACCTTTTATTCCCTTCCATTTTGACTAATTTCATTCTAACGATCGCTATGGGTTGTAAACAACCTGACCATCATGCAGCAAAAGCCACTAAAGTATTTCTACAGAATGGACCCTTTGTTAAACAATGTTTAGGTTTGGCTTCCCATGAAATGGATCTAATCAGAAGCGATTGGGCTTTTCAAAGAAAACTTATAGAGCATTGCAATTCGAAAGAGATCAAGACTTTCTTCTTATTTAGTGATTCAGATCATTGGGTTTCAGAAACTACAAGACAAGACTTAATCAAATTTTACTCTGAATATTCACACCCTGATAAATTAGACGTGCATGTATCTGAGATCATCCCTCACTCTTTTGTCGTCCATTATTCAGATTTTACTGTTGAGAAATACATTTAAATAATATTTATCTAATGGCATTCTCTTCTATCAATGATTCAATTAACTATTCCTTATTATAAAGAAAATGGTGTATATCATCACTTAGTAGAGTTTTATATAATTAGCAATTCTATATACTATTCATAATCAAAATAAAGTGCATATTAACAACTCCCTTATCATATTATTATTATTATTATTATTATTATTATTATTATTATTATTATTATTATTATTATTATTATTATTATTATTATTATTATTATTATTATTATTATTATTATTATTATTATTATTAT
>JAKTVU010000065.1:0-48491 GCA_030581855.1 Yueomyces sinensis
TGAAGCGTTAGCTTTTAAGGTTTTGAAATGCTTACTAATAATATTTCTTCTAATCGCTTCAATGTTATCATGTGGAACTATTGTTGGAATTTCCAAAAGTTTACAACTAGAGTCCAATCTCAGTAAGAAGGATAATAAATATAGTCACTTTCGATAACTTTACATCTAAAAAATGAATTCTCAAGCAACCAACAACAACAACAGGCTACAAGCTAAGACCGAATAATTGTACTTAAGAGGGATATCTGACTGATTCAACTCTAAGTTATTTTCACCAGAGAGTTGTTCATCATCAATAATAGTGGCGCCTTTTTTTTTCTCTTTGGCATTGGTATTCATCAATGTTAGAATATTTTAGTGGTTGGGAGGAACTCTAAAGCACCCTCTACGATGAGTGTGAGCGAATGGTGGGTATCCATAGACAGTGATACAACTAGAGATTACGAGGAAGAGATAAAATAGAGTATATAATTATAGAACAGTCTAGTTAGGTTTAGACATTCATGTATTATAATGTCTATAATTGAAATCTAATAGTTCTTATGAAGACAGAGCCTTCGTTTACAATGTAATACAAGTGGCCACGTGCTGCAAGATGGTAGTGGCCAGATGGAATATACGTGGATGGAGTGAAATTTGCCTCTGATTGCAGGCTGCATGGTTGGAATTCCAAAAATCCTTATGATGAGTGCTTGGAAATATATTAATTTTATTGCATCCAGATATCTGATTATTATTATATACATTAATATTTGTCTTGTTTTCAGAATTAGTGGCACACAATAGCAATTCGAACCCTGGTTGCCGCACAATTAGTGACATGTCGGCTTCTTTGGGCGACTATTGCCCCTAAGCGGTAATTCCCTGGCCTAAAATAGCATTTTTGTTCCCGTTTTGCGGCATTAACTGCCAAAAGAGGTAAAATCCAGCACTGCTTGTGGTGATCTGTGCTGAACAGCGAATTTTTCATTGTTCCTCGATGCCAGAAGCTTAGGGGGGGCCTCCCACTTTCCTTTATTTCACCAGCTTGGTGAAAATAATAATATAAGAATTGGGTATCCTTGTTTTCCAGTTTTTATCATCTCTTCCATTGATGTAAGACGAGTCGACAAATAAATAAATAAAAAATATATTATTATTCACTTAAAGAAAGTCTATCATTGTCCTTCCTTGAAAACAAAGAAAACAATACAATACAAATTGAATTTAAAAGAAATTATTCAAAAATAAAATAGATTACTATGCCTTCTAATATCGATATAAAACCAGATGTGTTAGAATATTATCGTATGTTTTAATTGAAATTTTCTCTTTTTTTTTCTTTTCAAATTGCTCTTCTTTATACTAACAATTTTATTTCTAATTTAACATATTACTCCCTCGATTGGTATCATTATAGCATCTTTCACTTCTCAACAAACACAAGTATGTACTATTACAAATAACTCTGACCATGCAATTGCTTTAAAGGTTAAAACTACAGCTCCAAAATTTTATTGTGTACGTCCAAATTCTGCTTTATTACCTCCACATACAGCATTGGATATTCAAATTATCTTATTAGGTTTACAAGAAGAACCTGAACCAGGTTATATATGCAAGGATAAATTCTTAATCATTACTTTACCTGTTACCGGTGAATTACAAGGTACAGTTGCTGAAAATTGGGCTCAATTAGAGAGTGAAAATAAGAAAAGAGCAATCTCTAAAAAAATTAAAGTTAAATATAATTTTGGTTCAAAACAACATAAAGATGAAAAAGTTTCACCTGTTATGAATAAAGTTCATCCTGTTAAAAGTAATACCAGTTTATTCTTCGTCCTTTTAGCTCTTATTTTAGCTATTATCCTTGGTGTTTATTACCGTCGCGATACCGCTGAAAGAATCGTTGAAGAAATTAAAGAAGAGATCAAAGAACAATATGAAGAACATTTTGATTAATTTTTAAATAAAAACAATACAATATATTAAAAACTGCTATTATTATATTATAATCCTTTTTTTTTTTTTAATCTCTTCAATTCAATTGTCTTATCCACATGTTTTAATCAAAATTATTATACAACAATCCTTAACGCTTCCCCTTAAAAAATAAACCAAACAAAAAAAAAATTAAAAGTTAAAGTTAATTTTTAAAAAATTGATATTTCATTGGTATAATTATCATTTAACATCATTCTTTAATATTACCTTTCTTCTTTTTTTTTTTAATTATTATTATTACTATTCTCTTTACTGTCAAAAAATTTCAAAAAAATTTAAATTCCAAAAAATAATATAATAAAAATAAAAATAAAAATTATAATAATTCCTATCTATAATATCTTTTTTTTTATTAATCAATACTATATATAATGACTATTTTCTTTTATTATTATTAAATTTTTATATTATTATTATTATTTTTTTACTTACTTAATTTCCTTTCTCTATTAAATAAAAAATTAATATCTAATGTATCAATTTTATTTATCTTGTTATTCATATAATATGGATTTAATATTTTTTGTTTGAATGATGATTCTATTTATTTATTTAAATTAAAATAATAATGGAATTAAATTAACACTAAAAACGTACAAAGGTAAATAAATTCTGATTTTTTGTTTTCTTGTAATATTATTAAACAAGAAATGCTTAAGCTTCTAAAGCTAATCTACCCTTTGGGTTAGTGACCTTAATACCTAAGGACTTAGCTCTAGCTAAAATGACAACTCTGTTCTTGGCAGAAACGTTGTGAGCAATTTCAGCAGCGTAAGATTTGGTGTGCATCATTAAAGTTTCTAAATCCTTAACATTAGCAACTAAGTAGACCTTGTGACCGGATGGGGACATGAACTTGGTCTTCTTGTTGGAACCATAACCGATGGTTGGTTCAGAAATGTTACCTCTGAATCTTCTTCTGACAACGGAGTCAATACCCTTTTGCTTTCTCCAGTTTTCAGCAACTCTGTGGTAACGGTCAGAGTGGTGACGCTTAAACTTCTTGGAGTGTTTCTTAACGATCTTTGGGTGTGGTAGAGAAGCAGCCATCTGTAAAAAAAAATTGTAATTTTTATTCAATAATTAGAAATAAAAAAAGAAAAAAATATTAATATGATCATTTATTCACAATTAAATTAAATCATACAATAAAATATAATATACAATATTTTAGTAATTTTTTTCTTTCTTGGTATCCATTATTAATTAATTTAATATTTTGTTAGTAAAAAAAATATTCCACATCTTCAAATAATCGATAAATCACGAAATGATGACATATATATAATAAACTGAATTCACGTATTATTTTCAATTTCTATAGTTTTCTCATATTTATTTCATTATGTTCTCTTCATATATTTATTTCCATTTGAATCATAATCTCCTATATTCTGTTATAATCCTCTTTATTACATTTTAAAGTTGAAAAAATATCCACATTAAAGTTATTCATATTGCATTCGATTTCAGGTTTAATATATCATCTCTCGTAATCCATGTATATGGCATTTCAAACATACCTTGATAGTCACTTTGGTATATATCCAACTCGAGTTTCCACAATTTTGACGTTAATAACCACCTATTTTAACGTATATTATTTTTCAATACTATACTCAGCCATCTAAACTTTCAAGCATCACGCTATCCGAGGCCGTAGAGAGGTACCTCTCTGCCAAACAATACAGCAAAGACTCCCAAGAGTCAGTAATTTCCAGTACTGGATCCAATCATTTTGCTCATCCCTTCCCTAACAAACCTGCATCTCTTCCTGTCTAGACAAGAAGAACAAACTCTCTAGGTAGAACAACTTTCCCTCTAGACAGAATTCCTTCTCTACTCTCCGAAGCCGAACAAATAATCAAACTCCTACCAACGCACACCGCGATCTCATTTTTTTCAAACTGTTCACCAAAAAAATCAGACAGGAAAATTTCAAAGAAAAAAAAGACTGCTTCCACAAATGGTGTACAGATGAACAGTCTCTCGCGCCGTTAGACAACGCGAAGTCAAAAAAAACTACGAAACTTCATTTTTTAATCAAAAAGATTCAACGCGGCTTCTAAAATCCAACAATGCTCCAATCGGGGAAAGAAGACGATTTTTTCACCTGCTAAATCACAAAGCTTTGAAGCTATCAGCACCCTCTACAAAAAGAGCTAAAAGATACCAACAATTTTCAAAGATCGTTTAAAGTGGGTCAATTCTTACTATTAATAGTCGCTCATATCAATATATAATTGTATATATAACAAGAGGGTATTTCACAGTTGATCTGTATTTGCTATTGCTATTTGCCACCTTACCTATTAATATTCGTCTATTTAATTATTATTTTTTTCTCTGTTTTTTAATAGCCTGCCTGATTAATATCTTTTATATTAAAATACTCCCCACTTGTTCAAAAATATAAACATCATCTCATATACATACGACCAACACAAAAAAACAATACTCATAATGACTGAAGCTATCCCAGATTACTACTATTACGTTGATCCTACCACTATATATCAACCACAGCAACCAAGTTCCCTAGATGACCTTATATCCCTATACGGACTTGCCTCCATATCAAAGCAGGTGGCAAGATCAAATAACGATGGTTCTAAAGCTGTTAAGCTTAGAAAGAGTTATAAGAATCAGATTTCTGAATTGAGTGGTAAATTTACAGTTATACCCACTAGAGAAAATGGTAAAGGCGGTGAATTAGCTCATATTTTATTTCAAAATAATCCTGATATGTTACCTTCCACAAATCATATAAATAGAGATAATTTATCACATGGAGAATGGATATCTCAAATGGAAAATAGAGATGCTGCACTTTTTGATACTTCAAATATTGATTTTAATCAATGTACAAACGTTTTATCTAAATTCGATAGATCATACCCTGCGGAATTTCAAAATCAAGGTATTCAACCAGATGATCTTGCCTTCGATTTTGATGGTACTGGTAAATCTGGTAAAAAGAGAAAAAATAAAAGTGCAACTGGTAGTTCAATGGCTACTCCAAATAGTGATGGTCAACAAGATGAACATAAGAGACGTAGAATTGAATAAAATAATATGAATTAAACCTTTCTTTTTTTTTATCTTTTACTTTTCTTCATAACAAATAAAGACCTATATCCTTTTTTTATCCTTCAATTCATTTTTTCAACCTCTTCTCTAGCATTCAATACTTTTATCCACTATATACATTCTCCACATCTTCCCTACATACTTACATATATTTGCATGTGTTTTAACATTCTTTTTAATTTTTAATATCTTTAACATCTATTTTTGTCCCCTTTTTTTTAAGGATAATATATTAGTTAGTTCAAAATATACCTATATTTATTTATATATATCTTATTATTGTATTAATTACTTATTTGTTTATAGTTTACCTAGATTACATACCGATACTATTTATTATAGTATATAGAAAAAATGAATTCTTTTTTTATTGTATTGTGCACACATAAAGAATGAAATGTATATATATAGAATAATACAAATATATTACAATATTTCTTTTACTTCTTTATGTTAATTTTTTTACCAGCTCGTTCATGTACATATCTATTTTGTTATTAATAATGAATTGTTTTTTTTTTTTATTCTTGTAGATTGTTTTACTTTTCTCATCCTCAATTTGATTACTTTCTTAAGTAATCTCTCAAATATGTACCCAATTTTTGAACACCTTGATCAACGGCATCCTTCAACATTTGTATTTCATCATCAGCGGCACCACTGAAGTCAATGTAACCATTGTTAGCTAAATAGTTACCAGTGTTACCACCAGCATTAGCATTTGCACCATTAAAACTACCTTCTTCTTGATCTTCTTCACCAAAATATGAAGATGAAGAAATTGATGTAGCATTATTAAAAGTTTGTAATTTTTGTTTAGCTTCACGAGATGCATCTTCATCAAAAGTACCTCTACTGAATAATTGATCAGAGGAAATTGCAGTTTGACCACCATATTTAGCAGCAATTTTACCAGTATATTTTGGACCAGATGCAGCACGAGTAGCTTCTTTTTGTTCTTGAGCTAATTGTTGAGCATTATTTGTTGTCATACCGAAACCTAATTTAGCTAATTTTGGTTGAACTTGTGCTACAGGATCGGATTTAGAATTATATTCAGTATTTGGATTATTTAAAAATTTCTTAAATTCATCAGTTTCTTCTTCTTCTTGTTCATTTTCATCATCAAAAGTTTTACTAATATTTTTAGTTTTGTAATTGTTAGAACCAAAGATACCTGAACTATTATTAGAACCAAATGCACGAGTTTGTTGTTCTTCTCTTTCTTGTTCAGCATCTTTTTCAAATTGATCAAATAAATCAGAAGCTTCAGATTTATCAACCTTCTTAGCAGAAATTTTAGTGGCTTTTCTGTTGGAAGATAGAATAGAATGTTTCTTATTTCCACCAGTGGTAGTAATTTTCTTTCTATTAGCACTTAAAATAGAAGATGCTCTTGGTGTGCTTGGCTTATTAGCTAAGCCTGTACTACTGCTGGCAGCTGAGATATTCTTTTGTGAAGATAAAGAAGTTTGACTGGCAGCATTTGGTTTTTGCCAATTAGAAAAGAAATCATCCTTAGTAGATGCATTTGTGGATGATAATGATTCAGAAGATCCACTAGTTAAGTTTAATAAATCTGAATCAGATAAAACTAATTCAGCTGGATGTTGTTCAGCATCTTTATCAGCTAAAGAATCTAAGTGATCCTTATAACGTTTGGCAACAGTACTAGTATATTTAGTTCTAGCATCAACATTAGATGTGCTTAAATATTGCTTACCATTATTTTTGATAAAAAATTCACGAGCCTTTTGGTTGCCACCTAATTTGAATCTTCTTAGATAATTAATAGTCCATTTATCTAGATTAGAAGATTTAACAAAGGTAATATGGACACCTAAATTTCTATGTACTGCAGAACATTGCATACATAACATGACACCAAATGGGACAGAAGTCCATGTTGGATTCTTGTTACCACAATCAAAACAGACTTTGTTCTCTTGTCTTTGGGTTAGTCTTCTGAAAACTTGTTCAGTAACTTCTTTAGTGGCAAAAACTTCACCTTCTTCACTGCTCATTTTGTATCTTTTTTAAATATAAATAGGTAATGTACAATAATAACTTAAGTTAACAACTTTTTTAATCAAATCGAATCTTATCAAGGATCAGTTTCGTGTCTTAAAAGTTTTACTCTTTAGATAGTAGTATAGGTCTAAGATAGCAAATGTGTTTTATCACTTTAGCAAATAACCCCCAATAATAAATAACTTAAGCAGAAAAGTAGCAAGAGTATTTGATGATAATGTCAGGTTCTTTTCAAATACTATTAAGATTGTTTATGCATTACTTTGTTCACTTGTATTATTTTGATATTTGACACCAATTTGTCTGAAAAATACAAATCGTTTCGCGACTGCACCGGGTAAATCAGGCGTCAGTAAATATTGAAACATAGAGAATTCTTAATACAATGTAATAATAACTTGAATACCAAATAGAAACCCATCATTTCAATATTAAAAAGAAGACATTTAAATATTTGAACTAAAAAATGTAACAATTTTGTTTTTTTTATTATAGTATCGGGTACTCTTTCTTTTGAATAAACAAAAAGAGTAATATCATAAATTTCGGTAGCATGAAAAGAACTCATTTAATCTTAAACAGTTTGTTCCAACAATTTGAAGATAAAAAGATTTTTATATTATTAAAAAAAATATAAATTGAATATAGATATTTATTTATAGACAGACAATGGATATATATACATATATATATACACGCAGGTTCATATATATATAGATAAATTCGAGCGTGAAGTACCAACAATCAAATATATGGTAATAAAAAAAAAACGGTAATTGACAAGAATATATATTTTGAAAGGTAAAGGTGTCAGGTTAGTAGATAATATGTACAAGCCTAATGATCAAAAGTGGCATTGATTCAGAAAGTTGCGACAAATGATTCAGTGGCAGATTTCAAAGAAGCCAATAATTCATCGGACAAAACACCCTTTTCTCTGATACTTTCTAAGATTTCTGGATGGTTAGATTTCAAGTAAGATAAGAAATTAGTTTCAAATTCTCTTAATCTTGAAATATCAACATTATCTAAGAAACCATTAACACCGGCATAAATCAATGGGACTTGTTCTTCAGCAGATAATGGAGAGAATTGAGGTTGTTTCAATAATTGAGTTAATCTTTCACCTCTTACTAAAGTTTGTTTAGTAGAAGCATCTAAATCTGAACCAAATTGAGCGAAAGCGGCAACTTCTCTGTATTGAGCCAAGAATAATTTCAAAGAACCAGCAACTTGTTTTAAGGCTTTAACTTGAGCAGCAGAACCAACACGAGAAACGGATAAACCGACATTAATAGCAGGTCTGATACCCTTGTAGAATAATTCAGCTTCTAAGAAAATTTGACCATCAGTAATTGAAATAACATTAGTTGGAATATAAGCAGAGACATCACCACCTTGAGTTTCGATGATTGGTAAAGCGGTTAAGGAACCACCGCCATTCTTGTCAGACATCTTAGCAGCTCTTTCTAATAATCTAGAATGTAAGTAGAAAACATCACCTGGGTAAGCTTCACGACCTGGTGGACGTCTTAATAACAAAGATAATTGACGATACGCAACAGCTTGTTTGGATAAATCATCGTAACAAATCAAAGCATGTCTGCCATTATCTCTAAACCATTCACCAATGGATGCAGCTGTGAATGGGGCTAAATATTGTAATGGAGCAGCTTCAGAAGCGGTGGCAGCGACAATAATGGAATATTTCAAGGCATCATGTTCTTCTAAAGTTTGAACTAACTGAGCAACGGTTGATCTCTTTTGACCGATAGCGACGTAAATACAATATAATTTCTTACTTTCATCACACTTAGGGTCATTATTCCATCTCTTTTGATTTAAGATGGCATCTAAGGCAACAGCAGTCTTACCAGTTTGACGATCACCAATAATCAATTCTCTTTGACCTCTACCGATTGGGACTAAAGCATCGACAGACTTCAAACCAGTTTGCATTGGTTCATGGACAGATTTTCTTGGTAAAATACCTGGGGCTTTAACCTGAGCTCTTGTGGTCAATTTAGACTTAATTGGACCTTTACCATCGATTGGGTTACCTAAAGCATCGACAACTCTACCTAATAATTCTGGACCGACTGGCACATCAACAATCTTACCGGTTCTTTTAACTAATTCACCTTCTTTAACTAATCTATCAGAACCGAACAAGACAATACCAACTTGGTTTGGTTCCAAGTTAAGGGCCATACCCTTAACACCACTAGCAAATTCGACTAATTCTTCAGCTTGGATGTTGTTTAAACCGTAAACATGGGCAATACCATCACCGACTGATAAAACCCTACCAGTTTCATCTAAATTAACCTCTTGGTTCAAGCCTCTAATCTTTGATTCTAAGATTTGTGAGACTTCATTTGGTTGGGCCTTAGCTGCAGCGGTGGCATAGTTTCTGGTTCTTTGCATCCATAATTGGTTGGTACACTTAGTTGGTTGTTTCCAATTAGTGTAAACCATTGAAGATGGAGCGGATGAAGACCAAGCTCTTAATGCATTGAATCCAGCCTTAGAAGACTTGGTCATGGAGCGTGCTGCGTGTGAATTGCGTAACATTTTTTCGAGAGAATCGTCTGTATAGGTTCTATTTTTTTGTTAATTAGTGAATATGAGAATATATGTAAAACAGGGATAGTCTAATAGATTTTTTACAGTTGTCAAAACGTATATCTAGATATATGGTAATCAAACAGCAAAAAAACCTTTATTTTTCTTAGTTATTTCTCAGTACTGACTTCAGGGAGGTAAAATAACAAATCAACTGCGAGAAGCAAAAATTATATATTTAAACAAATAACCAATCAATTAATGATCTTGTAGAACAGATGTGATCAGTAAAAGCAATGAATGATGTGTGCTTCCTTTGTTGTTGGTTAGACCTCTCTGTTCTGCCAGTGCAAAATTGAGCTCTTCTTCTTGTTCGAGAGATCCAAACATCGTTAAAACCGGTTCAGCCCTTATCCCTCGGCCGGTTACCCGGGCTTCACGTGCTATTTGTACAGACCGATCTTTAAATATTTTAATAATTGTATTAATTAATGCCAACAATCATCAATTAATGCTATCTTTGTTTCTATAATGTTTGAACTAAAGCAGTGTTTATGATTATGTGTATATATGGGGTATGATAATAGAGAAGCTTCGTTGTTTTATAGAGATATTTCCTACAAAACGCTCTTTTTGAAATATTTTCCAATAATTCTTATAAAACACTTAAATAGAACAAGCATCATAGTTGTCAGGTTGAATATTAATAATTTTTCTGTTTTAAATAATTTACTGATTGCCGCCCGAATAGCTTATCATTAGATATTATATATATATATATATATCAGAGCTGATAAGTTGTTATGATTTAGATGATTTGGTTAGTTGTTAAGATAAATTCTTAATATGGTAGAAATAATCAATCTTACAACTGATTGCAATTCATTTTGCATGATCATTTGATTGAGTGGGAAGTCATAAGAATTCACGTTATCCTGAATTTTACTGTTTGACACTTTCTAATATTATATAGTAACCAAAGATTTGGAGTTGACGAAGCTCTTAATATATATCTCCTTCATATTATCTAAGAAATAAAGAGTATCTAAAATAATAAAAGCCTATTATTCTTTTTTTTTTTGGAAGTTGTTATAAATGTCAATCTTTTCAGTGATTTGGGGATTTACTTACTTTTTTTATTTTATTTTCTATTGAAAGTTACCATCAAAAACTTAAAGTAGTAGAAAATATTACCAATTGAATAACTAAATGGTTGTTGTTCTTATAGTCAATGAAATATTGTTGATTAATCGTTTGGAATTTAATCAATATAATATAATATAATAAGAGATTATTTAATAGATTTAAGTGATCACGTGATGAATCTGAATCCCATGACTAAATGGCGCTCTCCCCTAATCTGAACAATATAAGAACAAACCCTTTGTTTAACTTGGAGGGTCAAATATCTTGAAGGGATCTTTTCCAATTTATCCTTCGAACGTGGGATTGTTACTTGGATAAATATAAGAGACAATATATTAATTATCAGCAGATATCGATGATATCCTACACGATCTTCAACGAGCAATAACATTTGAACTATATTAAAAATTAGCCATTCAAATATTAATAATAATAATATGAAACCATCTACTAGAAACAGTGAATCACCTTTTGAAAATATAGAGATGTTTAACCTTCATCAAGTAGATTCAAACGGTAACCCAATTGTGGGCCATGAGCATTCTTTATCAAACGAAACTTTACTAAATAATATGCACCACAACATTAACAAGGATGGCTCAGAATTAAATATTGATTTCCCATCTCATATTGATGAGAACCAATCGTTGTCTGATCCCTTGCTACCTATCACTTCAAATACACCGGCTAACAATAGATTATCTACAAGAGGAAGAACGTCTGGAGGAAAATTATACAAGTATGAGCATAAAATGTTAGATTTTAAAAGAATCATATCTGTTTTGGTTTTGTTCATTTTTATATGTTCGAGTGCTATGGTTATAATAGGTAGTTTTTTACTTCATAAATCATCTACATCTGTATCTGCTCTACGGGTTAATCCCTGGTGGCATCCCTGTTATAGAGCTCAAAATAATGAATTCTTTCAGAAATTTAAATCCTTTGGTCCCATATATAATATCAGTAATTCAAAACACATAAATCCGTTAAAGCAAAGGCCAGAGAAACTAGAATATAATCCTCAACATCGAAAAGCATCTAAAAAACTATATGAATTATTAGCAGATTTTGATACTGCCTTTTATGATGACGATAACATGATATTAGGTACAAATAAATTCCTTGAAGATAATACATATTCAAGGCAACCATACGTTGCAAATGGGTATATGGGAACAAGACTTCCAAATATTGGATTCGGTTACGCAGAAGATTCTATTAATATATGGACGCCTAATTCAAAGGGCATCCCAGATTCTTTAAATAACGGTTGGCCATTAAGAAATAGGCGTTTTACTGGTGCATTTATATCTGATTTTTATTGTTTACAAAAGTCTCTAAATTCTACAAACTTTCCAGAACTTGATGATGATGGTTATACTACAGTTATATCTTCAATACCACAATGGACCAATTTACAATTCTCAGTAAATTTTAATAAGACAAGATTTGATTTTACTCCAAGGACTGTTCAAGAACATCAAATTACAAATTACAATCAAAATCTTTCAATGAAGAATGGTGTTGTCACAACAGAAATGGATTATATAGATTCTTTATTGCATATAAAATCGGAAGTATGGGTTCACAGAAGACAATATCCATTGGGGTTAATATCTTTAGAGATTACTTTAAATTCTTCTATGTTATCTGAAAAACAGCCAACGATAGAGATAGATATTCGTGACATTTTAGATTTTGATACAGGTAGAAGGATTACACTTCGAGAATCTGGCTATGAAAAAGAAAATAATGCAATATTTATGGTTGTTCATCCAGAAAATGTCCCATATTCTAATGCTGCAATATATTCTGCAGTTGATGCATATTACGAAAGCTCCAAAGAATTCCGATACCCAAGAACACATATTGAATTTAATTGTGAAACAACCAAAAAGAATAGTAAACTAATTTCACAATCTGGAAAGATCATACTTTCCAAAACTAATAACAAAGTAGTTATAAATAAGTATAATGGAGTTATTTCAACTGAGTTCAATGTTGACAAAAGCATGACAAATTTAAAGAGAGCAAAAGAAATAGTATTAACAAATAAAGGACATTATAACACTATTTTTAAAACTAATACTGAAGCATGGGCTGCTTTATACAATGAGGCATTCATTGAAATCCCATCTGACAGTTTGTTAGAAATGACAGCTAGATCTTCTCTATTCCATATATTAGCAAATACTAGAAAATTTGATGTATCTGATAAAAGAGGGCTTCCGGTCCCTGTATCTGGTCTATCTTCCGATTCATATGGAGGTATGGTATTTTGGGATGCTGATATTTGGATGCAACCAGCTGTGTTACCTTTCTTTCCAGATATTGCCAAACAGATGAGTAACTATAGAAATGCAAGTCATTTTAGAGCAGTTGAAAATGCACAAAAGAATGGATACCCAGGAGCATTATATCCATGGACTTCCGGACGGTATGCAAACTGTACTTCTACAGGTCCATGTGTGGATTACGAATATCATATTAATGTTGATGTCGCTATGGCAACTTTTTCAATTTATATGAATGGTGGTGAAAATGTTGATGATGATTATCTTAGATATACTACTTGGCCTATTGTTCGAGATGCGGCAGTATTTTTCTCATCATTTGTAAAATATAATCAAACTTTGGGGAAATATGAAACATATAACCTTACTGATCCAGATGAATTTGCGAATTTTATTAACAACGGTGCTTTTACAAATGCAGGTATCAAAACTTTACTAAAATGGGCGACTGATATTGGTAATCATTTGGGAGAATATGTTAATCCCAGATGGATGGAAATTTCACAAAATATCTACATACCCAGATCGCCTTCTAATATCACATTAGAATATAGTGGAATGAATAGCTCTGTTGAGGTAAAACAGGCAGATGTGACCTTAATGGTTTATCCATTAGGTTATTTAAATGATGAATCTATTTTGAATAATGCCGTTAGAGATTTGTATTATTATTCAGGGAAGCAATCAGCATCAGGGCCAGCAATGACATATCCAGTCTTTGTAGCCGCTGCTTCTACATTATTAAATCATGGTTCTTCTAGCCAGAGTTATCTGTATAAATCGGTATTACCTTATCTTCGTTCGCCATTTGCACAATTTAGTGAACAATCAGATGATAATTTCTTAACAAATGGGTTAACACAACCAGCATTCCCATTTCTTACCGCTAATGGTGGGTTTTTACAAAGCATATTGTTTGGTTTAACGGGTATCAGATATACCTATGAAGTAGATAAAGAAACTAAACAAATGTACCGTGTATTGAGATTTAACCCTGTTGAATTACCAAGAATGCCAGGAGGTATTGCTATTCGAAATTTTAAATATATGAATCAAGTTTTAGATATCATAATAGATGATCACAATGGGACAATTATTCATAAGAATGGTGAAAAGCCTATTATTATTAAGGTACCTGACAGGTCAATGATTCATGATAGAGATGTATCGCCATATAGAGGTATCAACAATACTGCGCGTGTGCCTATAAAACCAGTTCCAAAAGCAGGGTCAACACCTACCTCTGAAGATGATCGTTCTGAGATTCCAAATGTTGGAACTTACTATATAATCAATCCAAAAGAAGAATTAACTTTGCCACTTTTTAAACTGAAGCCAAATATTGAAGGTAATATAGTTGAAAGAGCGGAAATAACGAACCTGACAGAAGGTGTCCCTGGTGATGTGGCAGTTTCAATATTAGATGGTAATAACTATACTCATTGGCAGCCAGCTAACAAACATGAACCTGCTAGGCTTTTAATTGATCTAGGGAAAGATAATGAACAAGAAATTAAAAAAGGGATGATCCTATGGGGTGGTCGACCAGCTAAAAAAGTTTCTTTATCAATTTTGCCTTATAGTATTCAACTGGAACGTATTTTAAGCAAAGTAACTGATGAATTAGAAGAGGTAACAATTAAGAATAGGGAGCAAACAATAGGAGAGCTTCTAGAAGATATTGGCGAATATATGGATAAATATATCGGTATATGTGATGTACCTGAAGGTAAATGTGATGCAACCGTTGAAGAAATTTTAAATTGGAAGTTAAATGATTTTGAAAATATAATGAGCAATGTACCCCAACTATCGCTATTAAATAGTCAGTTTGTTTCCATCATGAAAGATTTAGAAGTAACTCCAAGCGAACCTTTTTTCCCAGAAGTTATAACAGACTCACTAATAGAAATCTTACCCAGTAACATTACCTATTTCGATATCGATTACTCTAAGATAAAGGAAGGACCTAACGGCAAAACGTTAGCTGATGATTTGACTAGTCGCAAAACAAGATTCATTCTTCTAACTGTGGAGGGCACCTTTGATGACGACTACGATATGAAGGGAGGCACTCTTTGTGAATTGGTGTTAAAATAGTCAGCAAGATATATATTTTTTTATAGATAACATACGGATTGATATTTTTTATTTCTTATAGATTCATAATTCAGTTGATTCAACGATCAACAGATCTTATTTTTAGTTTTCTGTGCATCTGAAGTTTATTTATAACTAATTAACTAAGCATTCTCGCTTCAGGTTACCATTGTTACAAATCTGAACGAAGTTCCTGAACAAAATCGCGTTTCGACGTCGCAACAACGAAAAACAAACCCAATTTGATCTCAGTCATTTCTATTTAAGAATTGGTTGAATTTGAAGGTAACATCAACCATAAGCAATACCCAACAAACCTAACAAGCCACTTAACAATGTCTGCCTACCAAAAGAGTATCCAACAACAAATGAAGCAATTTGATTCCGTATGTATTTTTAATTGTGATTTCAAAAATTTTGATCTATTCATACAAAGCTCCTTTTTTTTACTAACAGTTAAACTTCTTTCTGATTCAATTAATTAATTTTATTCCAATATTTATTTGAAATGAGAACGTATGTGATATAGAAATATGCTAACAACAAAGTTTTACAACGTCTAGAAGCCCAAACTAATATTCCAAAATCTTACATCGTAGCTGGTTTAGCTGGTCTTTACTTGTTACTTTTATTGATCAATGTTGGTGGTATCGGTGAAATCTTAGCCAACATTGTTGGTTTTGCTTTACCAGCTTACTTTTCCTTAATTGCTTTAAAGACTCCAGGTACTGCTGATGATTCTCAATTATTAACTTACTGGGTTGTTTACGCTTTATTCAGTGTTATTGAATTCTGGTCTGTTGCTTTAACTTACTTGATCCCATTCTACTGGTTCTTAAAGACCGTTTTCTTAGTTTACATTGCTTTACCACAAACTGGTGGTGCCACTTTATTATACAAGAAGGTCATTGACCCAGTTACTGCTAAGTACATTGACCCAAGAGCTGGTGTCTCTGTTCAACAATCTGTTCACTCTGCTGCTGCCACTGCCGCTTCCCACGCTGCTCCAGCTGCCTCTGCTGCTGTCCACTCCATCCCAACTGCTGCTCAAACTGCTGCTTCTGGTTTCAGCTCTCACACCACCGAACAATATTAAATGATCGATTAAATTCAATTTTCCTTATGAAATCAATTCTTCTGCTTTTTTTTTGCTATTAGAAGTCTTTTTCTAGATATTGTATATAATGTAGCATCATGTTATAAATTTTGATCTATTGATAAATATATATATATATATATATATATTTATATTTACTTAATACATTATATTATATTTTACGTATCTGTTTATTTAAAAAAAAAAAATTTCTATCATATACATACATAAATATATATAAATGATTTTTTTTTATAAAAAAATCATTTACTCCGTAGTGTCTTCATATTATTATTATTATTATAAAACTTTATCATATTTATGATCAAATTGTTCATCCACCATAATATCGTTAGCTTTGAAACTTAATCTTGTTCTCAACTTTAATTTCCCTGTACCTGAAATTTTCAAAGTTTGCATTGAGATGTTGCCTGTTTTAACTGATGCACTTGGATGTAAAGGACCCATTGTTAATTTCAAAGTTTTTGTAACAGCACATTGTGATTTAATATCTGTTATATTCTTCAAAGCGTGGAAGAATAAATCAATTTGAGCATTACCTTCACTAGCACTAATTAAGCTAGAATATACCTCAAGGGAAGAACTTTCATGAATCTTTTGAGCTTCTGCAGGTAATTCAACTGAATTGGTAGCTAGTTTAGGAGCATTATTTGAAGTTTCAGTATTTGAAGATGATCCAAGTAGATCTGCAAGTAAATCTGAACTTTTTGTTTGTTCTTGAGAATTAATAGTTGTATCGGTAGTAAGTGTATTATTATTGATACTGTCACCAACTAAATCCAAGATAGTATCAGATGTATTAGCATTACCAGTTTTATTTTGTGATAGAGTAGAAAATGTTTTTCTTAATTGAGTTGTTGGTTTAATGACTTTTTCAAATTTAGGCATAGTATCTAAAATACTTTTTTTAATTTGAGGAGGTTGATCAAAGATAATTTCATATTGGGTACTCTTAATTTGTAACATTAAATTTGGATCTTTCTTATGTGATACGATTAATTGTTTTAATTTTTGTAAACATAATTGATTAGTTACCTTTATTGATAATTTTAATGCAGCTGTTAATATATAATGAATTAATTTTGAATTATCTAAAGAATTTTCAGTGTGTAATGTAATCAAATAATCTGTTAAGGTTTGTTCATTTATTAAATTATTTGCACTTTGACCTAAAATTAAATTAGAGTATTCACCAATACACCAAGTAGTAACAATTCTCCAGCCATCATTATCATCAGTAATTTCTTTTCTCTTTTCTGAATCCATAGAATATGTTAATAAATTCATAACGGCATCATGTTTAGATTGCATATTATTTGTATTATTAATAATTATTAAAATATCACTAATTTTTTCAGTTGATATATAAGAACCGACACGTTTCAATACTCTTAAGAATACATCTAATTTCCAATCTTCATCATTAATTTGATGAATATCAAAAGCATCAATTAATTGATCAACCGTATAAATAATAATGTTACGATCATCATCAGTAGTATTATCTAAAAATTTTAATAATTCAGGTACTAATTCTTTAACATTAGATGGATCTAAAATAGCGAATGTTAATTCTAATGCTCTTTTTTTAATAGAAATATCATGATCATGTAAACAACGAGAAATAAATTTTCTATGTCTTTGAACAGTTGCAGGTTCTTGTGGTACTACTTCTAATAAAGTATTTAATGCAACATATTTACCATTATTATCTTTACCACTCAAAAATTTGGCTAAAATATTAACACCTAATACTCTTAATGGTTTATTAAGTTGTAAAGCGAAAATTGTACGAGCAGTTTCATAAAGGATAACTTGACCACTAGTTTTACTTGAATCTGTATTAGTAGCTATAGAAGTTAATAAATCACCGAATTTATCCTTATAAGCTGCAATTTCATCCATATCAATTTGAAAAAATAATCTTAAAGTGTAAATAGTTTCACATTGTAAGAATGGATCACAAGTACCTTGAACATCAAATTCTGGTTGAAAATTTTTTGAATTTAAAGTAACTAAACGTTTACATAAACTTGGAATGAATGGAATTAATTGGGGTAATAAATCAGTTGGTAAAGATTCAACTTCTTCAGTTGGTACAAAATGAATAAATGATAATAAAATTGATTGAATAACTTTAATAATAGCTAAACGAACACCATGTGTACAAATAGCGCTATTATTACTTAATCTTATTAAATCACCAATTGAGAATACTTCTAATAACGAAGTATCTTTTATTAATAATTTAGCTATACATTGAAGAGCTTTTTTCAATAAGAATGGATTATTCGATTGTTTTAAAATTACTTCAACATCTGGGAATAAATCACGAGCTAATTCTGGTGAACTTAATGAACCTAAAGTAGATAAAGCTAATGATACAACATATTTATTATTATTATGAAGATCATTATTAAGTAAATTAGTTAATAAAGTTAATAAATCTTGTGATTCATCTAATAATAAATTAGCTGATAAATAACCTAATCTTTTATTAATAAAATCATCAGAAGCGATTAAATTAATACATTCAACTTGACCAAAATGTGTTTTTTCACCTAAAATATATAAATATAGTAATTTTTGAATATATTTTCTTCTTCTTTCTAATGGTAAATGATCATCTCTTAATTTAGTTCTAATTTTTGCAGATTGTTTTGTTATAATTGCTCTTTCTTCAGCTAAAGTTTTAGCAGCACGAACATCTTTAATAAAACTTTTCAAAGATGAACCCATAATAATGAAATGTAATAGTATAGGAGGATATAATATTAATCTGAATTGAACTGATATATTTTTCAATTTATAATATAGGAAACAAAAATAAACGATAAAAAAAAGAAAAGAAGAAAAAGATATAGTTTTCTTTTAATCCCTACTTTAATATATTGTTAATATTATGATTAATAGTAAAAGTTAAACAATCTTAGAAGAGTATATAACAAGTCAATTGAACTATATTTAAATCTATTTTTTTATTAATTCAAATATTACATAGTTTGATTTTTTATTTGAGATTTGGTCAAATTCTTTGAAAATTAGTAGAGCTCTAAAATTGGCAATAATCGAATACATTTGATAGTCTCTATATAAATCCTTGGTTCGAAACTGCGATAAGTCATAATTACAATTTTATAAAATAATCACGTGATATTGCATGTGACAATCACATGGTCATTTCAAATTTTTCTGAATTTAACTGAATAATATTACAAAAACACACTATAATAATAGAACATTAAAAGAGTATATATTTTATACACTAGAGCATGTTATATCTTCAATTATTTAAAAATAAAAAAAAATAAAGATATTACTAATAATATTCTCGAACCTATAATATATATACTAATAATACATGTCTCATAACTATAATCTAATCAAATATAGAATCAAGCGTATATTAAAATAGAATATAATACAGAGATAATGACAGGCACCATGTGACCAGCACACGTCGGAGTCGGAGTCTGCTGTTTACGTGAGCGTGAGTCAAGCAAAGGACTCACAACAACAACAAACAAACAACTGACTGACTGCCAGCAAATGAAAGCATGCTCTTTTCACGTGCTCGAGCGAGTCGGTTTATATCCCTTTAAGGGAAACAAAATACGGCAAAGAATTCAGGGTCCCCTTACAAAATATATATAAATTAAAAACACGGAGAGATGCCACACAATCTGTTGCCGTATAGAGCCCGGCCGTATATTGGTAAGGACTTAGTAATTAATTAGGTGTCCGATCCAGTTCAATATCACACTACCAGATTGGTCCGCCACCGTCACAGTTTTACAAGTATGTTTGACCTTTAGTTCAAATCAAGAGAGGTTAAAGGAGTTGTTGCCCATTCCTCCTTGTGTCAATTAGTTTCCGCCTTGTCTTTTAAACACGGCTTGTCCAAATCCCCTTTAAATAAACATTACTCTTGTAGAAAGAATTTCTGACATTTTCCTATTATCAGCAACAGACCCCTACTGTTGCATTGATGATTGTTAACCATTTGGCTTTGTGAGGCGGTGTTCTGCGAGTATACCGATTACTCTGGAGAATATACAGTATAGAATTAGAATATAGAATATAGAATAGGACTCTTAATACTGCATTATCTTGTCAAACGATAAATCAGCACGCTTTTGAAAATTTAAACCACCCCTCAAATATCAATTATTTATCTAGTTTATTGGAAAACTCATTGATATATATTGTTTTATTTAATACTAGTTTGGAGGAGATCTTAACTTGGCTCAGGGTCTGCTGCAGTATTTATGTGAATATTTATTTAATTTATTTATTAAATAAATATAAGCCTGTCTTTTTATACACTTGGATCGAGATACAAATACACTATTGTCTTTTAAATTAATTTTTTTTCAATATAGATTACCACTTGGTAAGAAGAAGACACCATACTGTACTGTTATTATTAATATATTCAGAAATTTTTTTTCGTTCCCTCATTATATGGATTATTTTATAATCTAATTGTTATATTTCATTCTATTCCAACACATATATTAAAAATATTCATTATCATACTTTTTATTTGTTTTTTGTTCTTTTTATTCATTTTTTTAAATATTCATAATGGTTACTTCTATAAGTTCAAAAAGAAAGTCATCTCTACCTATTTCACCAGCTACAAGTACTCCAACTTCACCTAAAAAAAGTACCAGTTCGATAAGAAAGACTTTTAGTTATATGTTATTACCATCTGATGTAAAGAGCTCTTCAAATATTTCAACACCTAAAAAGGCTAAAACGGCATCAAATAATAATAATACTAGTAATAGCAATAGCACATTATTTAAAGTAAATTCAACTTCAAGTCATCAATTTGCTTCAGTTAAAAATACTAATCCATTCGTTTTAGAAACTAAAAATACTAAAAAACAAAATTCATTATTAACAACAACAAAATCAATTTCAATTACTAGTGATCCAATTATAACTAGTAGTAACAAGAAATCATCTAATACAAAGAAATTATCTGTACCAGATACGAGACCACCAATACCTCCTATTAATTTAACAACAGAAATTTTTAAACCACCATTACCATCTTTTCCAGCACCTGCATTAACTAAAACTTCTACAACATTAGCATCTTCTGAATCTGAATCGGATTTTAAATCTTCAAATTCACAAATTGATTCATTAACAGATAATAGGAAGAATAATTCTTCCAAAATCGATACATTAACTTCAAAACCTGTTAAAAAATCAAAATCAGAATCTTCAACTTCCTCAAATAAACATCAACTACCGAGATCCACTTCCATATCTATTACTCCAAATACCCAATCTCGACCCCCAATTCCTTCCACAAGATCAATTTCACTTTCTATTAATACTTCAATGTCTCGTCAAGTTTCAAATCATTCTTCAAAATCTTCTTCTTCTCATACAGGTTCAAAATCTACACCAACAACACCAAAATCATTATCTGTTTCAACAAAATCATCTAGTAAATCACCTATTAGAAAATCTAGTACATCTTTAAAACCTTTAACTTCTCTTTCAAAATCAAAATCAGAATTATCAATTGTAAAGACAGCTTCTTCATCTACAAAGAGAACTGCATCTAATTCTTCAACAAAACAACAATCTAATTCTAGAAGAGCATCAACTACATCAACTTCCACAAAGCAAGCATCTTCAACCAAGCAAGCTGCTTCTTCAAAATCTTCATCAAGACAAGCTTCTTCTTCAAAATCTTCATCAAGACAAGCAACTTCAAATTCTACAACTACAAGACATGCTTCCTCTTCTTCATCTGCATCCAAGCATACACTCTCTAATTCACATCCAAAAATTTCAACTCCGGCTTCACCAAAATCAGCCGCGCAAAGTCTTTTTTCACCACCAATACCAACAAGGTCTGCATCTCATCCTGGTATATTTTATTCATCAAGTATGAAAGATCCAGCACCTATTTTAAATAAAAAGCATACATCAAAGTCTGTTGTCAATATTCCAACAATCAAATCAACAACAACTACTACTACTAAGACTTTCTCTCAAAAGACTGTTCATAAATATCTAAAACAAAGAGGTTATTTAGCTGCAAAACCACTTTTAAATGGGACAGAAGTAAGTATTTCAGTTGCTACTACTGCAAAGCAAATCTTTATTCCAACTGTACCACTACAAGCTGATCAATATTTATCAGACGTTAGGGGAACTCATCATCGAAATTTTGATACTGCCAGTGAATATGATATTGAACAGGCTGATGATGATGATGGTGATACAGAAACTATTAGAAGTGACGTAATCGTAAATGATTCGGACTCTTTGAACAATGTACCAGTTAACGCTAATGGGCGTACTATCAAGATTGATGAATCTATGGCAAATTATTCTTTTGCTTTAGTATTAACTGTTCAAAAACAAGTTAAACTTTCAACTATAGAAGTTGAGTTACTTTCAAGAGCTAAAGTTTTTTGGAATAAAGGGGTACCACCTTCTAAAACTTTTAAAGAAGAAGTTTATAAAGTTGGGTCTAAAAAGTGGTCTTTAACAGCTGATAATTTTAATATTTATATTCCATTAGATGCAGAAGACAAATCTGAAGTTGTTGAAAATTTTGAAAATATTAGAGATATCGAATTATTTAAAAGTATTAAAAAAAGTGATAGATTATATGGTGATAAAGCTAGATCTATTCGTGATTTATTTAACAATATTGATAAATCTAAACCTCAAAAATTAAATCCAGGTTATTATATCTTTGTATTCCCAGTAGTCTTTTCAAATCATATTCCTGAATCGTTCAATTTACCATCTGGTCGTGTAGATTATATGCTTTCTATTGGTTCAAAATTTTTAAATCCTTTTAGAGCTAATGATGATACTCCATTTACTCGTAGCAGTTGTAATGCTAATTCAACAGCAACTTTCCATTCCCTTGAAAATATAGATAAAGCTACCAAGACAGTACCTAAAGAAGTTAAAAAGACAAATATATTCCATCGTAAGAATAGTAAAGCTTCTATTGAATCTTCCTCATCAAATTCGTCAAATGATACGACAATTGCAGAACTTGAGGATAAATCTAACTTATATGCAGAATATCCATTAACTGTGATTAGACAACCTCCATCTATATCTGTTTCAACTGCCAATAGGCCTATTTTTATTGATAGAGTTTGGTCAGATTCTTTAGCTTATCAAGTTAGTTTCGGTAAAAAATTTATTCCATTAAATAGTAGAATACCAATCAAGATTACTTTATCTCCTATTAATAAGTCCATTATAGTTAAAAGAGTTCGAGTGAGTGTAGTTGAAAAGATACTTTTTGTTAGTAAGAATTTTGAATACCAATATAATCAAGTTGATATTATTAAGAAAGATTCATCTAATCCATATTATAATGAGTTTAACTTAAAAAGAAAACAAGAGAGAAATTTATCATTATTAGAAATAAGACCTAAAGAATGTGGTGATTCAGCCGTTAGAGAAGAAATTATTGAAAATTGCATAAATGATAATATTATATCATATACTGGTATTAATAAAAAGAGAAAAAATAGAAGAAGAGAAAAAGATGAAATTGAATGTATTAATGATCAATGGACAATTGACACCTATCTTGACTTTCCTAAACATGAAGATCTTGATAAAGAAAAGAATAAAATTTTATCACCGTATGGTATTGATAGATTTATTCCAACATTAGGTGATCCTAAAAAGAAAGTTCCAAAAGCTAAATTCAAGAGTGGTTCAAATATGCATGTTAAAAGTCATACATTAACAAATAGTCCAAAGCGTGGTTTATACGTTGATAGTTTAAATTTTGGTAATATTACTGTTAAACATAAATTAGAATTGATGTTAAGATTAAGTAAAAAAGAAGAGAAGAATGGTGTTACAAAAAGCAAAAATTATGAAGTATTAATTGATGTTCCAATTGTATTAGTATCAGAATTATGTGACGAAGGAAATATGGAACTTCCATCTTATGCTGCAATTTGTAAGACATATACAAAAGGTGTTCGTGTTGTTCATGATGATACTACTACTGACATAGATATTGAAGCACCACCTCCAACATTTGAAGAAGCCATTTCTATACCAGCCACACCTATCACATCTCCTATGAATACCCCTGTTTTGACACCTTCTTCAGAATTTGGTGAAGATATGTATGGATTTGGTTTATCTCGTAACAATTCCGTATTAAGTCCATCTCGTGGTTCATCCTTATTTGATTCTCCTCCATCTGTTAAAACAGTTAGAAGTACAAGTATGTCTAGGGGTTCAGTGGTCTCTAGTATTCAGCCAAATACTCCAAGAACTATGCCAATTTTTAATAGAAGTGAATCTAATTTTACACCAACTTTAGGTCAAAGTTTATTCAAGAATGGTTATGCAATGACGGAAAAACTTGCTACCTCTAGAGTATTATCAGATGAGGAAGATGTTGTTACTACTTCTACACCACCTGGATATAATGATGTTATAGCCGAAGTTCCACCAACTGAAGTCCAAGAATCAACTTTATATTCTACTGAATAGATAAGTGTAGCAAATACACCAAAAAAAAAAAAAAGATTAAAATTAAAAACAAAAACAAAAAAAATAGATATCCGACTTAACTTGCATTGCTTTTCATACCCCCGCCCCAATTCAAGAATAAAATATGTGACTGTAATATGTCATTACAGTTTTTTAGCATTTTTGCATTGCTTTTTTTTATATACATGTATCTATTTCAATATATCGAAAAAATGACCACTTATTATTATTCGTATAAATTAAATTAAATTAAATCATATTAAAATATTTGTAAAAATATATGTAATTATTATATATTATAAGATTGATTATATGCTTAACGCGCCTCTTGCACTTCTAACACCCATACCGCCCATCCATCTTAAAGTAGTACCACCCCAAGGGAAATTCGATAAGATGAAAGCGACAACAGCTATTAATTCTAATGCAGCAAATGGTAAAGTTAGAAGTGAATTTCTTTTAATAACTGCGAAATATAAAGTTGATAAACAAGTGGCAAAGAAGAAAATAGTGAATGGTAATTTATCCTTTTGAGTAACATATTTGAAATAAGAATTTGGACCCATTAAAAATACAAAGGATAAAATAAAGAGGAGTGTACCTATTGTCCATAAACTAGCGAATTTTCTTGGTTTAACGGCTAATATTGGGAATAAAAATATACAAATTGTGAAAGATGCAGTAGATGCTAAAAGACAACATACGAAATACAGAAGACGCTCAGTACGCGATAAAGAGAACCATGCTGGTTCTGAAGGTGCAGCATCTTGATTAGTCAATGGTAAACGACCATATATATCTTGTGCAGTCTCATTGAAAGAAGTAGACCATGATGAAAAGAAACTTGAGGCTTGTGTGGACGCATTGCCAGATGGTGCGTGAGCGGAATACCACCTATTAAGTGAGTCTCTTAAGTTGTTGCCGTCAGACATTGTGATATACGGACTGCAATTGAGATGTGGACACTCATTTTACAGCAGATATGCCTTGATCTTGCCCACTGTCTTCTAGATCTTGCGGTGGCTCTTAATATGCGGCAGACTTCCAGTGGACAGAGCAGCAGCTTGTCGGTGAGCTGGTCACGTGAACAAAGAGAAGTGGGAAAAAGCCCACATAGATCCTCCACTATACAAGAAACATAGCACTTGAAACACTTATCTGATAGTGGATTTTCTTCTAAAGTTGCCGTGTTCTTATTATCCAAAGTATGGATGGTAATTGAACAATAAATATATGAGTAATTAATTAATAGTGTACATCTATGTTGTGTGGCAGTCACGACGCACGGTATGCCGGAGTTACTCGGCTAATATTCCAGTAGTTTTTGCCAGGCGATGACCACAATTAAAACAGTAACTGAAAAATTGAGAATGTTATTTAATAAGCAGCCTTTACTGTGAAGCGAATAAAAGCCAAGCAAGTGGGGACCTTTTTCTCGAGAGCTAATACAGTTTTTTGCCTTCGTGATTGTAAGATTGATCTGCTAGATTGGTTAACCCTGTTGTATTCATTATTGCTCTGTTCTTCGACAAAGGGAAGTGCAATTGGTATATTTCTAAGATCTGTCTGTATCCTTCACTAAGTGAGTCATCCAAAAAAAAAGTGTTTTTTGAAAAGTATTTTTGTAGTAAGGTACACTTCTCATTACCATTCCATACTGAATAATGAAGCAAGAAAATTCTCCAGAAGTTGATTTCAATCAATTTTATCAAGATTCGAAAGTTGGATCATTAAATTTAGAATTAGGTTCATATGTTTCACAATCTTTTGATAATAACAATAATAATAATATAACTGATGATAAAAATAATATGCATGATCCATTTTCTATGTATAATGATATGCAAGAACAAAGTTTTCATCAATCATTACATGCAGTTAATTCATTCTTGAATAATAATAATTCTTTGAATGAAGAAAATTTTTCATTTAATAATAATAATAATAATATGCATTCTTTTGTCGATCATTCTTTACCAAATTCTGCAAAAATTAATAATTATATGCAACATCAAAATTCTTTCCAAGATCCAACAACTTTTATAGATGATCTAATTAATAATGATAATACCAACAACAATAATAACATACCAATGGAGAATACTATTAATGGTACTTTTGTTAATTCGAATAATAATATCAATACAGGTAATAATTTCTCTATAAAAGATATAGAAGATAATAATCCACTCATAAGTTCTTTAGATCCAGATATATCAAATATTCTTCATGATGCTTTACATCAATCAGGTCTATCTCTATTAAGTGATAATGATCTTCTCATTAATACTAATAATAATAACAATAATATTATCTCCAATCCTATCCAGAATAATCCTTTAGTGGCTTTAGATGACACAAATATAAATGATAATATTAATAGAACTAATAGTTTTAATAATAATGCACATATGGAATCTCTAATGGTAATGAACAATGATAATACTCCAATTAATTCTTTACCTATCCATCATATTAATAATCACACTCCAATGCATGATAGTAATAATACTCCAATTAATTCTTTACCAACAAATAATAATAGTATTTCATTCAATACTTCTTCAAATGAAGCTTTATTACAAAATCTTACAAATCCAACTTCAATTAATTCTTCATCCTTAAATTCACCATATATTCAAACATCAACAAATACACCATCATATGATCCCTTAAATGCAAGTTGGGATGATAAAAATTCTTTAGCATCAACTATTAAATCAAATATGACTGAAGAACAAAAAAAGCAAAAAAGAAAAGAATTTCATAATGCTGTTGAACGTCGTCGTAGAGAACTTATTAAATTGAAAATTTCACATTTATCAAAAATTATTCCACAAAATTTATTAAGTACAGATATTAATGGTAAGAAAGTAAAACCAAATAAAACTACTATTCTAGCAGGTACTGTAAAATATATCACGTTCTTAAATGATTTAATAGAAATTCAAAAACTTCAGACTAAAAGATTACAGGAAGTAACAGATAGTCTTCCAAAAAAGTAAAAATATTTAACGAAACGAAATAAAAAAAAAACTAATATTCCATATTAAGAGTGATACCTTTCATTGACCTTCCCTTTAATAGGTCTTTTTTTGTAATTAATAAATAATTAAATATTTAAATCTAACTTTATTTAAAATATAATAATATAAACTAATTATGTCAATATTGTTCTATTACTATATGATATGTATAATTTATCTAATTGTGTTTTTTTTCACATCTCTCTTTAACTAGCCGCGTTAATAGTTAATCTGAAATCACCGAAATTTTTTAGAGAAATAATATCATATATCTTGACAAATATCTACATAATGGAAGCTAGTGATATATATTAATAATTTGAAAAATACCAACAGATACTCAAACCAAGCAATGGGTTTGATTAAACAGGTAAAGTCCTGGTCATATGATGGCCTGTTGGATTATGTGTCCGTCAATCCAACAAGAGATGAAGTGTCTCATTACAAAATTGACCCATTCGATGAAAGTGATGAGTCGATCATGAAACTACGCACAGTTAAAGAATTTGGTAGTATCACTTGTCTAGATTATTCTTCAGTAGAAGTGGGTATGATATGTGTTGGTGAAAGGAGTGGTTACGTTCGTCTTTTTGATATAACCCTTAATGATCATTTAGAATATGATACTTTTGATATTAGAACTCGTGCAAAGCAATTACGTTGTATTAACACTCTAGGTATCAATAACAATGGTCTGGTAGCAATGGGGCTAGATAGAAACAAAAATGATGCTTCTTTACAAGTATGGGATATTAATTATCAGGATACTAGTGTAGACTTTGTTACTCCAACATTCTCACAATTTGTAAATGAAAGTATTGTCTCTTTAAAATTCTTTAATGAAGCTGGTATTATCGCAGCAAGTACAAAATTATTAAAAGAGATAGATATTAGATCACAAAATCCTGTTTTCCAATACCCAACTAGACTTTGTTATGATATTAAATTAAACCCTTTTAATGATTTCCAATTTTCTTCTTATGGTGATGATGGTACTTTAGCTATATGGGATAGAAGAAAACTAGCTCCAAATTTTTCTACAGGTGAACTTTTATCAGCTCAGCCAATACTACAATTTGATAAACTTGTTGGAACTGGTGCCGCATCAAGGAAATATATGAATTCTTGTTTTAGATGGTCTGCTGTCCGTAATAATGAATTTGCTACTTTACATAGAGGTGAATCCATTAAAAGGTGGCAATTAGGCTCATATAAAGAAAATCCAGATAATGAGAATGATGTTGAAGAATTATTTGTCTATAGGGTACGTGATATTAATACCACTTTCGATAAGGTGGTTACCTTTGATTATATTCCTCGTGATAAACAACGGTGTAGTGTCTTATGTATGAGACAATCAGGTACAGTTTATAGAATGCCTATAAAGGAAATTTATAATGGTATAACATTCGATAATTATAATTCATTGATGTTAACAAATGCAGAGAGTCCAACGATGAATGAATTAAGAGTAGAAAATAATGAAGAAAATGCAGAAAAGGGTAATATATCTGTTATATCTAAAAGTCTTTCATTTGAAGATTTGGATATAAGCGATGGATATTCAGAAAACAATATAGATGATACAGCGGAGACAATTTCAAATAGATCAATTAATTCTGATAATGAAAGTACTGGAGAAGATAAATTTGATAATGGTAATTACGATCATGAAAACTTAGAGACTCATGATCATTCATTATTTTGGAAACCTGAAAAGTTATTGGAAAGGGATATTAGTGCGATAATGAGAATGAGAGCAATATTAGGGTATGGGCTTGACGCAATGAAAACCGTAGAGGTCATTGATCAATCAAAAGCATTACAAAATTACTCTTATATTAGAAACACATGGAGGTGGATTGCAATTGCAAAAGCATCTGTCGATGATGGTACAATGGTATCTGGAGATTTAGATTTAGGTTTTGAAGGGATACTAGGTATCTGGAATGGTCTGGAAGGATTATCTAACCAAAGACGCTATAAAGAAGGTGTAATTTTAACCGATAAACAATTAAACAGAGAAATGGAAAAAATTATTAAACTTCGAAAAAGATATAAAGCTAGTTTAGGTTATAAAGAGTTGCCAAAGCCATCACCAGATTCTAACAAAAATATTCAAAGAAGGTTATGTTTAATTATTTCTGGTTGGGACTTAACTTCAGCAGATTATGAGGAAAAATATCAAAAGATAATTAAACTTGGTAATTATGAGAAAGCTGCTGCATGGGCAATGTTTTTTAATGATATTCCAAAAGCTGTTGAGATTTTAAGTTCTTCAAAGAAAGAGAGGTTAAGATTAATTGCAACTGCAATTTCTGGATATATGGCATATAAAGATAGACCTGGTGACAATGCCTGGAGACAGCAATGTAGAAAAATGTCATCAGAATTAGAAGATCCCTATTTAAGAGTTATATTTGCGTTTATCGCAGACAATGATTGGTGGGATATATTATATGAGCCTGCTATCTCACTTCGTGAAAAGTTAGGTGTCGCTTTAAGGAATTTGAATGACACAGATCTTACTAGATTTTTAGAGAGAACATCTAAAACAATGATTGAAAATGGTGAATTGGAAGGTCTTATATTAACTGGTATCACCCCACGAGGTATTGATCTTTTACAATCATATGTCAGTAAAACCAGTGATGTTCAAAGTGCAGCGCTTATTTCCATATTTGGTTGTCCACGGTATTTTCAAGATCAAAGAGTCGATGAATGGGTTCAAATGTATAAAGAATTATTAAACTCTTGGGGATTATTCTTAATGAGATCGAGATTTGATGTCTTAAGAGCCAAATTATCAAAGACAAGCTCTGGCGAAACTACAGCAAGGATCAAACCAAGACAATTATATATTCAATGTTTGAATTGTAAGAAGAATATTCATTCTGCAGATTTCATTGGAAATACTAGCACGCAAAATAAATTATACAACGGACAAAAGAAAACAGTAAAGGAAACCCCAAGAAAAAAGCATTCATGTCCCCACTGTGGTACTTCTTTTCCCCACTGTGCAATCTGTCTACTTCCGCTAGGGACCACAAATTTACCTTTTACAATTGAAGGTACACAGGGAAAGTACAAAAATATGAATATAGGTAGTGACCATAACAGTAACGTACCAGAGGGAACAAGTTCTAATATAGCAAAGACAGAGTCTGAAGTGGATCCGGAGAAGATAATACAAAATAAAGAATACAGAAAAAGAAAAGTTAAGCTTAATGAATGGTTTAGTTTCTGTTTAAGTTGTAATCATGGTATGCATGCTGGACATGCTGAAGAGTGGTTTGCCAAACACTCTGTATGTCCAACACCTCGTTGCACATGCCATTGCAACCAGTAGCATACCTCTCACTATAATGGGATTATATAAACAAATATATACATATTTACATTATATCATATCATATTCACAATCAAGCATTTTGTTAATAATATGAACAGCCACCTATTCAGTTGTCATGGTTTCTGTTATCTTTCCAATTAGCGTCGCTATTTATTTATAGTTCGGCAACGATGACTGGATCGATCAAAGTTTCAAAAGGTTTATCTCGTGCTAAAAACGATATTGAAAACAGATCTGGATCAAAAAAAAAAATAAGCATAATAATAAGTGATTATTGGTGCTTGAAATTATATAGTTTGCTTATCCAGCATTTCAAATATAGCAGTAAGTAGGAAGTTAGCGTCCAATTGTTGCTGGTTCTAGTCATGTCAAATGTTGAAGATGATATTCAAAAAAAAATCGAGAGAGAACGTAATATTATACAGGGTGCAAAGAATCTGAAGAAAAAGACCAATAATGAGATGGTCATTCAGAAATGTAACACCAACATTAGAGAAGCTCAACAGAATATTAAATATTTAGAAGAAACCTTGAAGAAGTTCCAATTAGGTAGTGATAATAATAGATCTTCTAGATCGCGTGATGAGAATGCTCAAGGAACAGTATCCACCTCAAAGGGGTATGGGGCATTAACAACAATTGATTCTAGTGAAAAGGTTTTTTCAAGGTTAGATTTGATGAAATATGATTGTCCCTCTTTATCTCAAAGAATCCAATATATGTTACAACAATTGGAATTTAAATTGCAAGTAGAAAAGCAATATCAAGAAGCAAATGCAAAGTTAACAAAACTTTATCAGATTGATGGTGATAGAAGAACAAGTTCTGCCGCACAAGGTGAAAAGGAAGAATCAAGAGGCAGAATTCAATTATTAGCGAAATCATTAAAGAAATATCAGGCTATTAACGTTGATTTGGATCAATTAAAAGTGCCAGATACCGTATCAGTATCTAGTGATTCTCAGCCTAAATTCAGAAGAAAACAGCTAAGTGGTACTTTGACAGTAGGTATTGCTGCTATTAGAGATGTGGATCATATTCAATCACCAATGTTTTCTAGAAAACCAAATACTTTTATTGTTATTAAGATTGATGACACAGTTAAGTATAAGACTAAACCTTCAACTAATGATAAATGGAATGAAGAAATCCGTATCCAGGTTGGTAAAGGCAATGAAGTTGAAATTAGCATATATGATGAAATGAATGGCAAAATTACCTCAGTTGCTGTAATGTGGTTTTTGCTATCAGATATTGCGGAAGCTATTCGTAAAATGAAAGTTAATAAAACTCATGCCCAACAAGGCTGGGTTGATGCTTCCCGTGTTATGAGTACAAAACATATCGATGCTCCACATTCATCCTCTAATCTTGGAGGTGGTATAAGTAGTTCTTCTTCTTCTAGACATCCTCAACAAAATGCTTCCAGTTCAAAAGCTGTTACTTCTAATTCAATTAAATCATGGTTTATTTTAGAACCTACAGGTCAAATTCAACTAACCCTAGGTTTTACAAAATCAACTGAGGTTCAAAAGAAACAAGTTGGAGCACCTGGTGCTTTACATCGTCAAGGTGCTATTGTTAATAGAAATGAAGAAGTATTTGAACAACATGGTCATCATTTTGCCCAAAAGACATTTTACAATATTATGGAATGTAGTTACTGTGGTGAATTTTTAAGATACAATGGTTTACAATGTCAAGATTGTAGAGTTTTATGTCATAAGAAATGTTATACCAATATTGTAACCAAATGTATTGCTACTTCATCCCACGATATCGATCCAAATGAACCAAACTTGAGTCATCATATTCCACATAGATTTGAACCATTCTCTAATAGGGGTACTAAATGGTGTTGTCATTGTGGTTATATTTTACCTTGGGGTAGACAGAAAGTCAGAAAATGTTCTGAATGTGGTATTATGTGTCATTCTCAATGTGCACATCTTGTTCCAGATTTCTGTGGTATGTCTATGGAAATGGCTAATAAGATACTGAAAACTATTCAAGATACTCAAAGGACAAAGAGTAAAAAGACGTCCCAAAGAGTTAAAAAGAAATCAACAGCTGCACCTAAACCAAAGGTTCTTCCTGCAACACCTAGCAAAGCAAAATCTCCTGAGGATATTCAAAGAGTTTCTCCTAGAAAGGTAACACAACAAACAAGAAAGCCATCTAGGAAGCCTCCAAAGAAACTTTCTCTGTCAAATATATCAGTAGACTCTGGTGATCTTGAAGATCCATTTGTTGCAGAGTCAGAAAATAACGATAATACTCTGTTTGGAGAA
Source organism: Yueomyces sinensis (assembly GCA_030581855.1). Classification (NCBI taxonomy): domain Eukaryota; kingdom Fungi; phylum Ascomycota; class Saccharomycetes; order Saccharomycetales; family Saccharomycetaceae; genus Yueomyces; species Yueomyces sinensis. The sequence goes on from JAKTVU010000065.1 coordinate 33,516, forward strand.
GCAGAACTATATTCAAGCTTTACTACAAATGCATTTAATAATGTTGAGACCACTCCAGGTAAGGCTGAACAAATAGAAGATATGGATCACCAAACTCATATAGACTCTGATCCTATTTTGTTACCAACACCTTCTCATCAAACACCTAGTGTACATAATGTTAGCCCAGAGCGTGTACCCGTTGGCCACCAATATATTCCAACTGAACTTGATACTACAGAATTGCAGGTAATTGAGATGAAACAAACAACTGCCTCAAGTGCCGTCAATCCATTCCGTAGTATGAATGAGGAAGATTTCTTAAGGGAACAAACTGATAATATTGCAGAAGATTCTTTCCAACAAAGTGAATTAGTATCCAAGCAAGAAAAACACGTTTCGAAAAATTCTGTTATCAGCTTTTCTCCTCAAAAACAATTGCATAAACACAAGAAGAGGGCATCAAGACGTCGTAAGGTTTCACTAGATGATTTCATCCTATTGAAGGTTCTAGGTAAAGGTAACTTTGGTAAAGTTTTGTTATCTAAATCTAAAAATACCGGTACAATCTGTGCAATTAAGGTGCTGAAGAAAGATCATATTATTCAAAATCATGATATTGAAAGTGCAAGAGCAGAAAAAAAAGTTTTCCTTTTGGCTTCCAAGGCAAGACATCCATTTTTGACTAACTTATATTGTTCATTCCAAACTGAAAATCGTATTTATTTTGCAATGGAATTTGTTGGTGGTGGTGATTTAATGTGGCACGTTCAGAATCAAAGATTATCCGTTAGAAGAGCTAAATTTTATGCCGCTGAAGTTTTGCTTGCTTTGCAATACTTCCATGATAACGGTGTTGTCTATCGTGATTTGAAATTGGAAAATATTCTATTGACACCTGAAGGTCATATTAAGATAGCAGATTATGGTTTATGTAAGGATGAAATGTGGTTCGGTAAGACTACATCTACTTTCTGTGGTACACCAGAATTTATGGCTCCAGAAATTTTAAAAGAACAAGATTATACAAAAGCAGTTGATTGGTGGGCTTTTGGTGTTTTACTTTATCAGATGTTATTATGTCAATCTCCTTTCTCAGGTGATGATGAAGATGAAGTGTTTAACGCCATTTTGACAGATGAACCTTTATATCCAATCGATATGGCCGGTGATATTGTTCAAATATTCCAAGGTTTATTGACTAAAGATCCAGAAAAACGTCTTGGTGCTGGTCCTCGTGATGCTCTAGAAGTTATGGAAGAACCATTTTTCAGAAATATCAATTTCGACGACATACTGAACTTAAGGACTCAACCTCCATATATTCCAAAAATTAAGGGCTCTGAAGATACTTCATACTTTGAGCAAGAATTTACATCTGCTCCTCCAACCCTGACTCCAATTCCTACTATTCTATCTGTCAAGGACCAAGAAGAATTCCGTGGTTTTTCTTTCATGCCAGATGATTTGGAACTGTGAGAGACTTTCTCCCTCAACACATAATAGAATACCTTATCTCGTACTCTCTTTTCCTTATTTATCTGTTGAGTAACAACAACAATTTTCGAAAGAACTTATATTACCTCTAATTTATCTAATTTTTTTATCACAATATATTATAATACCTGTATATTTACTAATTTATTACTTCACTAAGAGGCCCAATTTTGGCCGCGCTACAAACAAAACCCCGGTTCGCTGTAAACTTTATACAGATCACCGATTGTGAAGCTCGTATAAAGAAGTATTATTCATTCAAAAGTAGGCAACTCTCTATATTGGAGCATTGCATCATACTGCAGAACATAACACATACATAATGTTCAAGAAGGGTACTTTTAAGAATGTCAAAAATAAACTAAAATCGACAACATCATCCTCTAACGTAGGTATAAAAAGTGCAAAAACAAGCCCTGTGAAAGGTGTTGATCCTAGGTTGTTCGATGTAACTCTATTAAGTAAATACGGTGTTAGTGGTAATCCAGTTTATTCAGCTTTTAATCAAAGTCAAAGTTTGTTGGCTGTGGGTACCAATACAGGATGCATCCATGTCTATGGCCAAAATCAAGTCGAAATGGTCTTAAAGGTAGAGAGTCGAAAGTGTATTGGGAAGATAATATTCATGAAAGGTGTCTATTTGGTGGCAACCGATGTAGCAGGAACTATATCTGTTTTTTCTCTTATGACAAGTCAATTATTAACTAGTTTCACAACACCAAGCCATGTTACATGTCTAGAAGCAGATCCAAGTTTGGATTGGCTTCTAATTGGACTAGAAGATGGTTCTGTTTGCATATACGATGTTGACAGAAATTATATATCCATTACAGAAATTAATAATCATCAACAAGACTTCCTTAATACAAAATCAAAATTCTGTCCTGTCCATTCAATTCAATGGAATCCAAGAGATCTAGGTATGGTCTTAATATCATATGATTATATTACAATAACATTCTCTTTGACAGAGAAAGCTGTACAACAACATTTTTTTTATGAAGTGCCAGCAGATGCACCAGGTGGTGATTACAACAATGTGAATAGAAAAAGAACGCCAAAGGTAATCCAATCTTTGTATCATCCAAACGGTTTACATATATTAACTATACATGAAGATAATTCTTTGGTATTCTGGGATGCACAAACAGGGCAATTGATTCAAGCTAGGAATAGTTTTGAGACTCATGTCAATATTCCCCAGCCCGGATGTGAAGGCTCGATGCCCCGTGTATCAACTATTTATAAGGCATTTTGGAATTGTGAAGCTGATCCTGAATATACTTCGTTACTTTTGGCTTACAACTCTACTATGCAAGGTGGAACACAGAGTTTAGTATATATGGACTTTGGTGTTACACCAAAATATTCTATTACATCTTATGATCAAATGAGTGAAATATATGCAAACCCTAAGAATCAAAAACTAATTCCATTAGAATATGAAGCATTAATCACAAATATATTACCATTACCAAGAAAATCTCCATATTTTAATGGATGCCATGATCCAGGTTTATTCTTAATAACCCTTGAGAATGGTCAAATGGAAACATTATTATATCCTTCTGGTGTGTTTACACAGCTTGGTTCATTATTTCCATATCCTATGTCATGGATGAGATCACTGATTACGTGTTCCAAAGGTTACAGAATTTCATATGAATCGGCCAATAAACTGTTTAATACAACTAAAAATGCCATTACTATTCTACATGGTGGTATTCCTCCAAAAGTGATTGCTTATCCATGTAGTATTGTTTCTGTGTTATTTACAGGTAATAATAATGGTGTTGTTAGAATGAGCCAAATAGCAAAGAATGGTGCTGGATCAAATGCACTTTCAGAAATTAATATCTCAACTTTATTGAATAAGAGTACTGCAACAAAGATTGTGGATATTTCATTTGCTCCAGAAACACTGGAACTTTCAGTTGCAGTTGATACGGGTGATATTATATTATTGAGGTTTCAAAAAAATATTATGGCCTCCAATTCCACAAAAGAATTAGAAATAAAGTTGAATAGATTTTCTCTGAATGGTATGAATGATGGATTAATTGATATTCAAGATAGGGCTCCAAAAAATGTAGGTCAAGGTTTTATGCCAGTGTCAATTCTGCATGTCAAAAAGAGAAGGAAGGTTACTGCATTGTGTAATAGTAATATTGGATTCATGGCAGCAGCTTATGAAGATGGTACTATCACTGTCGTTGATCGAAGAGGGCCTATGATAATATTTAAGGAGACAATTAAAAATATTTGCAATGGTATTAGCAACTATGTTACATCTCTTTCTTTTGCAATCATGCAATTAGGGTCTGAGGGCTATTCAAGTATACTTTTGTATTGTGGTACAGATGCAGGTGAATTAATTATCCTTCGTGTCATTCCAGGTGGAAATGGTCGTTATGTTGTTCAACCAGTAAATGCATCTCAAGTTACTAAAAATGGATCTGTCGAAAATATTAGCTGTATTTTACAAAATTCTAATGAAAGTTGTGATGCTAATTTAATTTTGATGGGTAAGTTAAGTTCTGGTACCACATTTCCGGGCTACATAGTAGCTTCATGCCGTCAAGAAATACGAGTACTGAAAAGTAGTGGTAGTGGAGTATCCAGTCAATCACTTGGAGCTCCAATTGTTCAAGCCATGCCATGTCATATTCCAATTCCTGCTTCAAATGGAAATGTGAGAGAAACTACAACTCATGTAATGGCTTGTTTATTGGTTACAGGTGATATTGAAATATTAAGTCTTCCAGATTTAAAGAAGATAAGAACTTTGAATATTAGTAAGGGCAATTCATCAAAAATAGTTGGAAAATCATGTTTAATTGACACAGGTAAATTAATTCTAAGACAAGATGTTCACCAGGCAGTTGCCATTTCACTCCTAACAGGTCAATTAGAGCTTGCTCAAGTTGGTGAATCTTGTTCATTATTTAATTCTAGTATTTCATTTCCTAAGAGGCCTCAAGTGGGTACTGTGCAATGGATCAATCATGGTGCTGGTGTATGTACACCTGAGCAATTGGACCAAATATTCGGTGGGGAAGATAGACCAGTATCTAAATATAAAGAATCTGCAATTGTTAATGGTATGATAAGAAAACCAAGTATGAAAGCAAGTTATAGTTCAGATCGAACTGTGCCAACTGAACTACACTATAAGAAACCTGTTAGATATAACGGGCAAAAAACAGGTTATAGTATGGTTGGCTATGCTTCAAAAGCTGTTGAGAATTATGTTGAATCATGGGAAACAAGTATCGATGATTACACTACAGCTCTGGGTAAACAAATTGATGATGCTATGGAAGATACTACTAAAGATTTAATGAAATCTGCTATTGGGTTTTGAATGATAAAAATTTATTAAGATATTTTATAAAGTATTTAACTTTTTTTTACAATTATAGATTATGTTAAATTTAATTAATGAAATGATACTCTGTGTGAAGATTAATACTCTTTCTAAATGCAGCTAGTCTTATTTTAATTTTTTTTTTCATTTTTATCTAACTTATCAAGAAAGTTCGCTAATATAATGCTTTCTGCCTAATTTCAGAAATCGTGATTTGATATTCAACATATATATATATATATATCAATACTAGAAACCTAAATCAAAATTAGAAGAAAATTTGAGAAGTTATTGAGGTTTTAAAGGAATAAACATTATAGTTAAGAATTCAATATGGTCAATTCTTTAGTAGTTAAGATACCACAGCCTATTTTAGATTCTAATTTAAGGTTTTCTGATGAAGTGATTGAAACTAAAGAAGTTACAGTGACGAGACAAAGATGTATCAATCCAACAGTTGTTGATTCATTTCTTAGAATTTTAAGGCATTCAAGTGATGACATAATAAAGCAACGTTTAAATGATTATTCAAGGCGAAATAAAAGAAATTCTCCAATAAAGCAAAGTTGTGAGAAATTTTTAAATGATGAATTATATCCTAATTGGAGAGTAAGAAATCAAGTAATTGATTTCTGTAGGAATGAAAGTTTGCATATGAAGGAGGAATTAGATTTTGTGAATTCGCAAAATCCTGGAGGAAAGAATTCTAAGGAATTTAATTTAAGGATGGATCCATATGCTGAACAAGATCAATTGGAGAAGAAACAAGTGATTTACTCTGATTGGAATAGATTAGAAAAATGGATTAAGAATAATGATGAAATAGAGAATATTCTTCAAGGTACTAGTAATAGGATATTGAGAGAAATTTGTAATGATAATGAAGATTATTTACAAAAATTTATTTTATTTAATAAATCAATAAAAAAATGATACCAGAGACGGCAAATGGTATTAATAAGTCAAATAATTTAATTTAGTTTCTATAATGAAAATGTAAATAGGTATGTACATAAAAAAAAAATTCTTAATTTATTTATTTAATATTATTGTTTTTTTTAATTAATAATGAATATTACAAATCTCTTAATAGACGAGTAACTTCATTCATACCATCTTGATGAACTTCTGATAATTTAGTTTTAACAATAGAGATTAAATCTTTTGCATCAATAACTTCACCATCATCATCAGCGAATTCAGGACCTAATCTTTTAACACGTAATTTATTTTCTAAATATTCTTCTTTACCTAAAATAACAGCTAAAGAAGCACCAGATTTTTCAGCAGCATCAAATTGTTTTCTTGGGTTAGCCTTTGCTTTATATACGTATTCAGCTTCAATACCTTGATCCCATAATTGTTTTGTAACCTTCATTCTTTCAGGTAAGTAACCAGTCCAGTCTTTACCACCACCGAAAGCCATAACGAAGACTTGAGTAGCAGTTGGTTTAATTTTATTAGCGGCAGCAAGTTTTCTTTGTTTAATTAAAGAGAAGATTCTTTCAACACCGAAAGATACACCAATACAAGGGATTTGAGTTGATTTTTTACCAGAAGCTTCAGCGAACATATTAACTAAATTATCATAACGACCACCAGCGGCAATTGAACCAATACCAACATAAGCAGAAGCATCATCATCAGAATCTTTTTTACTTTTAGTCTTTTGATGTTTTTTCTTTAAATCTTCAGCATTTTCAGGTGGAGCAGAACCAGAAGTAACAGCTTCATAAATTAAACCAGTATAATAATCTAAACCTCTAGCTAAAGAAAGATCAAAAGATATAAATTTATCAATATTGAATGAATTTGTATAAGTCATTAAAGTATTAATTTCATCTAAACCTTGTTTAGCTTTTTCATTATTAATAATTTGATCATTTTTAGATAAAATTTCATACATTTCAGATAAAGTACCATTTAATTTAACGAATTCACCAATTTTATCAGCGACTTCTTCAGATTGACCCTTTTCATTAACGATTTCATTTTTAACAATATCCCAAGGAGATTTATCTAATTTATCAATAGCGGAAGAAATTTTTCTAATATCTTCATCTTTAACACCACAAATTTCAAAAATACCATCTAAAATTTTTCTATGATTTAATTTAATTTTAAAATCATTAATACCTAAATTAGTTAAACCTTCAACTAAGATAGCTAAAACTTCAGAATCTGGGATCATTGTTTCATAATTACCTGCAATATCGAAATCACATTGATAAAATTCTCTCATTCTACCTTTAGTCATAGCGGGTTGATCTCTTCTATAAACTTTAGCGATATGATATCTTTTAATAGATTGAATATTATTCATAGCGACGAATCTAGCGAATGGTACAGTTAAATCATAACGTAAAGAAGTTAATTCACCACCTTGATCTTCTAAATTATAAATTAATTTTGAATCTTCACCATATTTACCAGCTAAAATTTCTCTTAATTCGAATACAGGAGTATCAATAGTGACAGCACCATGACGTTTAAAAAGATCAGATAAAGTTTTAAAGATAGCATCTCTAATAACCATATCAGAATCAGCCCAATCTTTAGTACCTTTTGGTGTTTTTAAAGAAACTTGTAATTTCTTTGATTTTTTATTTGATTGTTTATTAATAATTGGTGTTTTTAATTCTTGATTAGAATCATTAGAAGTAGTAGTTGTTGGAATTGAATCAGACATTATTGTATTTAATGATCTGATATGATAGAGGGGTAATTTAATAGAAGAAGTATTAAATTTTTTTAAAAAGAGAGAAGAAGAAGAAGAAGAAAAGGAACAATAAGATTTCAATTGAAATCTAAAAACCATTTAAAAAAAAAAAATGTTATTTATAATTAATAAATTAAATAATCTAATATATAAGATATTTGATGATGATAGGTAAATCTAAACATGATATTGTTAGTTATTTTACTATTATTTTTTAGAAGAGCATCTCTCTCATTGAAAAATTTTTGAAAGAAAAAAAAAAAATGAAATTTCAAAAAAAAATATTTCCAAAGAAGGGAAATTTGGATAATATTTATACTTAAGAAGGAATGGTGTTACTTAATCTAGTAATAAATATGTAATATGATAGCGCCAATTTTTGTAATATTTATTTATAATTTGTTTATAAAAATTGTATTTTATTGAAAGTTTTAAATATAATATAATAAAACTAAATTGATATAATTAATAAACAAAGATTAAATATGTACTGTACTGGTCTAAACAAACCTTTTGTTATTTATTCTAGTAATTGAAAATAATTTCTTATATATAATTAAAAGAGAGTAATGTAATGAATATTTAAAAAGATAGTATATACAAGTTTATATATATATATAGTGTATTATTTATTTTAGAGTAAATTTATCAGTTGATTTAAATATAATATTATTATTATTATTTTTATCAATATAAGCATAGTTTAAGTTAGTATTGTGAGTATTATTGAAAGGTATAGATATATTATTTGTGTTTTTATTTTTATTTTTATTAAAGAATGAATTAAAATTGAATTTAAAGTTTGTATTATAATTAGATTGAATATAAATATTACGTGGACCAGAAATTTGTAAAAAATTATTATTAGTATTATTGAATTTATAAAATAAAAAATGAATACATTTTTGTATTATATTTGAATGATTATTATCATTTGGAATTAAGTTAAATTTTGATATTGAATTATTAATATCAATAATAGATATACCATCAATAATTAATAAATAATTTTTATTAATAAGTATCTTATCATTAATATCTTTTAAATTAATAATATTTAAATTACCATGATGAGATAAAATAATATTGGATGTATTATTATTATTATTATTAATTAAATACTTTTTCCGTTTATTAATAATAAAATTATTTGGTATAAAAGTGAATAAATTATTAAAATTTAATAATTTTATTGTTTTATTTTTTGGTATATTAATATATGATATATTTTTATTAGATAATTTAGATGAAATTAAAATAGATAAATTTAAATTATTTTGATAATTTAATAATTTATTATAAAATTTGTAAGAATAAAAATAATTATTAATAAATTTAATTTTATTACCTATTGGTGTTGGTAAAATAGATATAATTGAATTTTTTTTAGTTAAAAAATAATCATTTTTATTATTTAATGTAATTGAAATTAATTTAGTATTGAGTGTTGGATTTGTATTATGGAATGTAGTATTTAATTTTAATGTATAATTGAAGTTATTAGTATTTTTTAATTTAAATTTATTAAACCACATATTGTTGGGTTGTTTGTTTGTTTACTTGTGTTTATATTATATATATATATATATACAAAATATATATATATATATATATAAGAGGGGAATTATTAATTTTAAGTAGTGGATCACATGATCTAAAGAATATATATATATATATATATATAATAGAATAGAATATTAAGTTATTATGTATTAGAATTAGATAATTGTTGTGAATAAGTAGAACTAGATAAAGAAAAGATTCTATCTAAATCATTAAAATTCAATTCATTATTTGAACCATGACCAGTTCTCGAGAAATGTTCAAAACCTTTAACGATATTACCATAATAATTATTAACACTATTATTATTATTATTAGTTGTATTACCTAAATCATCTGTATTTGCTAAATAATTAGTCTCTTTATCATAAATATCTTGTTGTATTGAATCTAATTGTTTTTGTAATTTATCACGTTCTTGTAAAGATTCTTTTAATTGTTGTTTAGCCGTATTATATTGTTCCATCGTGATATAGTGTGTTGTTCACGTGTTTTCCTGTCACACACACTCTCTCTATATCTATTTATATATATATATATCTATATATACAATACAATACAATATAATAAATATCCCCATACTATCTATCTATTATTATAGCGAGTATCATCTGTAAATCAGTTCGCAGGTCGTTCGACGTGATCGCCTCTGGGAGGAAGAAAAAAGAAAAGGCTGACCCGTGCTCCCAATCGGGCACACGCGGAGTTGTTTCGGCGCACTGCACTTCTCGTTCTATCATATGGTATCTTGCAGAGCGTTCGTATTTTGCTTGTCATTTATGACCGCGGCAAGAGGTGATGCCGGATACCCCGATACAGCAAGCCTGCTGCCGCGTTGGGCAATCGCTCTTTATCATTGCCCAATAGGGTATAGATAAGACACGCTACGGCACTTTCTGTTCTTACTCACTCTAAATTATCTCTGAGTCAGAATATTATGAATTTCTTTTGTAACATTGATATTAATTAGATCTTTCAACTATATATATATAAGTGATGATCATTGAAAAAAAATATATATGGATGTTATTTATTATCTATTGCCTATTCTATTATTATTACACTCTACTCCCAATATATATCAATAACAAACAAACAAATATATATTACAATCATTCATTCATAATGTCTTCTGAATATTCTAACGTTGAAAAAACTCATATTTTACAAAAATATACTAATTTACCTCAAAATGGTAAAATTATTGCTGAATATGTTTGGATTGATGGTACCGGTAATATGAGATCTAAAGGTAGAACTCTTAAATCTAAAATTACTTCCTTAGATCAATTACCTGAATGGAATTTTGATGGTTCTTCTACTAATCAAGCTCCTGGTCATGATTCTGATGTTTATTTAAAACCAGTTGCATTTTATCCTGATCCATTTAGATTAAATGATAATATTGTTGTTTTAGCTGAATGTTATAATAATGATGGTACTCCAAATAAATTTAATCATAGACATGAAGCTGCTAAATTATTTCAAGCTCATAAAGATGAAGATATTTGGTTCGGTTTAGAACAAGAATATACTTTATTTGATCAATATGATCAAGTTTATGGTTGGCCAAAAGGTGGTTATCCTGCTCCACAAGGTCCTTATTATTGTGGTGTAGGTACTGGTAAAGTTCATGCTAGAGATGTTATTGAAGCTCATTATAGAGCTTGTCTTTATGCTGGTATTGAAATTTCAGGTATTAATGCTGAAGTTATGCCTTCACAATGGGAATTTCAAGTTGGTCCTTGTAATGGTATTGAAATGGGTGATCAATTATGGATCGCTAGATATTTTTTAACTAGAGTAGCTGAAGAATTCGGTGTTAAGATTTCATTCCATCCAAAACCATTAAAGGGTGAATGGAATGGTGCTGGTTGTCATACTAATGTTTCTACTAAAAAAATGAGAGCACCAGGTGGTATGAAATATATTGAACAAGCTATTGAAAAATTATCTAAAAGACATGCTGAACATATTAAATTATATGGTTCAGATAATGAACAAAGATTAACTGGTAGACATGAAACTGCTTCAATGACTTCTTTCTCTTCTGGTGTTGCTAATAGAGGTGCTTCTATTAGAATACCAAGATCTGTTGCTAAAGAAGGTTACGGTTATTTCGAAGATAGAAGACCGGCTTCTAATATTGATCCATATTTAGTTACAGGTATTATGTGTGAAACTGTTTGTGGTGCTATAGAAAATGCAAACATGTCTAAAGAATTCGATAGAGAATCCTTATAAAAACAGAGCATGACAATACATACATTTTACTTATTATTAATTCATTCAATTCTAGCATATATAATATTAACATAACATAATTATAACATAACGATTTATTCATTTATTTATTTATTTTTTCGATTCTCTCTAATAATGTATATTACAATCTATTTTAATCAATTATCGAAAATAAATAATATTCTATTCATATTATTATTGTCATTTGAAATTACTGTCATTTCAAATTTTTTTATTTTTTAAAAAGAGTCATTCCACGTGACTCCTTTTTTTCTTCTTTTTTTTCTTTCATTGTTCTCTGAAATAAATACAAAAAAATAAGAAAAGAATGAAAAAATTATAATAAATAATACAAATAAATAAATAAATAATAATAATAATACAATCACCAATTAATATAAGATGATATTACTTGATAGTATCCATTTTATGGAAATTCATAATGCTATTAGTTTAAGATCAATTCAATGGGATAATATTAATACACAACAACAACAAAATATTAATGATAATGATATAGATATTATTAAAAATTTAGAAAAAAATATATTTAATAAAAATAATAATTCCAATACTAAAGTTATTACAAATATTGATTCAAATATTATTTTATCTTTATTAAATTTTTTAAAAAATTCTGATGATTTAATTTCAAATAAATATGTTATTAATTTATTCACTGAATTTTTAATTAATGAAAATTTTTATAATCAAATTATTGATTTTTTTAATAATAATAATGATAAATTATTAGATTTTTATAATATTTCATTTAAATCATCTAATTTAATTGATGATCAATTAATTTTAATTTCAACTTTTAATATCGTATCATTATTAATTAATCAAAAAAATTTATTATTAAATATTAATTTAGTTGAAAAAATTTTAACTAATAAATTTTTTTTAAAAATTTTATCAAATTTAAATCAATTAGATACTTCTTACGTTTGTATTAGATTATTACAAGAATTAGCAACTATTAAATCTTATAGAAATATTATTTGGAATTATCAAAATTCATTTTTACCAATTTTATTCACTATTTTGAATAATTCATTAACTAATACAAATTTATCATCAACAAATTCAAATAATTTAGGTATTCAAATTCAATATCATTCTTTATTATTAATTTGGATTTTAACCTTTAATAATGATTACGCTTCACAATTAACTAAAAATTATTTACAAGATTTTTTAAATTTATTAAAAATTATTAATATTACTATTAAAGAAAAAATTTCAAGATTATGTGTTAGTATCATTTTACAATGTTGTAATGATAATGTTAAAAATTATAAACAAAATATTAAAAATTTAATTTTATTAGGTAATGGTATTAATATTATTAAATCATTAAATGATAGAAAAAAATTCTCTGATGATGAATTAAGAGATGATTTAATTAAATTAAAAGATTTATTAGAAAATGAATATCAAGAATTAACATCTTTCGATGAATATATCGCTGAAATTGATTCTAAATTATTATGTTGGTCACCACCACATACTGATAATGGTTTTTGGTCTGATAATATTGATAAATTTAAAGATGAAAATTGGAAAATTTTTAAAAAATTAATTAATATTTTAAAAGAATATCAAAATAATAATTTAAATGATAAAAATATTAAAATTATTATTGAAGTCGCATTAAATGATATTACACATGTAATTCAATTATTACCTGAATCAATTGATATTTTAAATATTGAAAATTGTAAAATCGTTATTATGGAATTATTAAATCATACCGATTCAAAAGTTAAATATGAAGCTTTAAAAGCAACTCAAGCAATGATTGGTTATAATTTTTAATATTTCATCTCTTTCCTTTTTTTAAATTAATAATAATAATAATAAACTAAATAAATAATTAATGAAAATAGAATCCCTCTTTCCCCTTTTTTTTCAATATAGTATCATTATTACATTCCAAATTTATATATATATATATATTTATAGAAATATATATATATATTTGTTTTGTAATATATCTTTTTTTTTTTTTTAATAATAATATAATATAAACCGATGTGTCATTCACAATAAAAGTCCATATTAATATAAATTAAGGACAAGAATTACATTTATATAAAGAAAAAAAATTTACTGTTTAAAAAAATAAAATTTAATGGATATTAAATAAAAATAAAAATAAAGTTTTAAATATTTTTTTTTTTTGGCGTAATTTTTTTTACTATTTGTTATAATAAATTTAGATATAATATACCGTAGTATAATAAAATTCGTTGTTAGATTCTTTTTAATTTATTCTATTAGAATGTGATATAATAATACCTTGGGTCTTCTATATTGTAATAGTGACTTTATGTTATAGTGGTGTAGTGACCTTATATTGTAAATTTGTTATGTTGTAGTGGTTATGGTTATAATAGCATCTTTATGTAGTAGGGGCATAGTGACCTTGTGCTGTAATATAATAGCAACTTTATGTTAATGCAATGGGGACATTATGTTAGTGCAATAGCAACTTTATCTTAGTGTAATAGCAACTTTATGTTAGTGCAATGGGGACATTATGTTAGTGTAATAGCAGCTTTATGTTAATGCAATGGGGACATTATCTTAGTGTAATAGCAACTTTATGTTAATGCAATGGGGACATTATGTTAGTGCAATAGCAACTTTATCTTAGTGTAATAGCAACTTTATGTTAGTGCAATAGCACCTTTATGTTAGTGCAATAGCAACTTTATGTTAATGCAATGGGGACATTATGTTAGTGCAATGGGGACATTATCTTAGTGTAATAGCACCTTTATGTTAGTGCAATGGGGACATTATGTTAGTGTAATAGCAACTTTATGTTAGTGCAATAGCACCTTTATGCTAGTGTAATAGCAGCTCTATGTTAATGCAATGGGGACATTATCTTAGTGTAATAGCGATTTTGGGTTTACCTTGTTAACATATTAAAGTCAATAATATATTAAAGATAGTGGCAGATCCATATTCTTTTAAATCCTTCAATTGAAGGTAATTTTTTGTATTGGCGTTTGGAAATAACCTAAATTAAAAAAAAAAATAGCCGCTGCGATCAATACCACGATTATTCACCATTTAAATCTGTATTATATTTAGTGATATCGACCAAACTATTTTTCCCTTTGATTCTTGATATAAACTTCATTGGAGTTTCTTGTCTACTTAAATATTCATCGTACTCTTTATTTAAAGTATGGGTTTCTTGCTTCAATACACTCTTCAATGGTTTCTTTTGGAACATATTTAGCGTGTGATCTGTCATTGTGTTACAAAATCTTCCCAATGTTCCTCTGGTGGTTTCCGCTTCCTCCTCCTCTTCTAAAATAGAATATTCGTTTATTCCTAGATCCTTAAAATATAATTTTAGCTCTTCTTCCTCTTGTAAAACACGCTTTGAATATTCTTCTTTATATCTTAAAATTTCTTCATTTTTTTTAATAATATTTAATTCTTCTCTGTTCCTTTCAGCTCTTTCAACTCTTTCTTCTTGTTCTTTAATTTTCTTTTCTTTTTCAATAATTTCAGTACTTTTCGTTTTTAATTCTAATTTATAAATTTCAATTTGCTTTTCTAGTTCTTCCTCTTTCTTTCTTTG